>BJCM01088795.1:0-16167 GCA_018326385.1 Flaveria bidentis
AGAGATTCCTGGTTCATAAGGAATGTCTGGTCTCTAACATCAACAACGCGTTTTGGGCGTATTGGCTGTGGATGAGAGGAGAACTCCACAGTTAAGCGTGCTCAAGTGAGAGCAATTCAGGGATGGGTGACCTCCCTGGGAAGTTTTCACCCGGGCAACCAAAAGCAAATCCGTGAGCTTTTCGTGGGCAAAGCGGACAACATTGTTGATGCGAGGGGCCGGGTGTGACAAACAAGTTGTTCCTTTTTGCATAACAGAATCACATTTGAGTCATTTGCAAGTTTACATGTACCGCAACCTCTAATGATGACATCATAGCAAAGGATCCACAATGACTTATCTCAAACACACGCTTTAGAGCACCGATGTTTTATTTATCTTAGCTTTGTTTTAAACATGGTTAGATTCGTTTTACATGATCCTCTCATATAAAAGAATGCAAACACACTAATAAATAATTATTTTATTAATAAATATAAATAATTCTTAGTGTCCAAAAGAAATGAAAACCATATTTTTCACTAAATTTCTAACAATTTTATAGTTTGATTATGATTTTATGTGCATAAATAACTAAATTAACATAACTAAATTAGCAATAACACCAACCTTTATGTTTATTGTTTTTTAATAAATGATATTTTATATGTAGGAAAAGTTTTTTATTTTTTTAATAAATAACTTAACTGCCATTTATTGTTATTTATAAATTAAAAAAAGATTTGCTAATGTTTGATTAACTCATATAACTAGATTTATTAATATATAGAATTAATTTCAATTTTACTCCTCAAGGTTTGTTAGAAATATCTACTTTCCTTTAAAAGATTAAAATTTTCAATTTACCTCCAAAAGTTTTATAATTTATTTTAATTTCTGTCCAAAAATTTCATTAGTTTTGTCATCTTTATCCAAATAATGAAATTTTTGGAGTGAAATTGAAACAACATATGAAACTTTTAAAGGTAACTTGATATTTTTAATATTTCGAAAAATAAAAGTTACTTTACTCAAACTTAAGGAGCAAAACTGAATACGTTAAAAGCTATCGGTTAACACATTAGCCACACCTTTTTTCATCCATAACATAATAAATCATAACCAATCTGCCCAATCACACTACAGCTAAAGTTTTTGCCCATAACCAAATTCAATTGACTCAAATTCAATTGACTCATAATAACCCCTAAAATTTATAACAAGAAATACAAAACAAATAAGTAATATTATCTCACTCACAATAAAGCTAATAATGAGTGGGAGATAACAAAATATACAAACAAACAACAAATATATGTCAACTCATGGCAAAGCTGAGGCAAAGCTCTTGATGTGTAAGAGAAAAAAATATATATCTAAACGTATATAAGATAGTCATATTTAATTGTATAACTTGATGTTCATGTCACTTTTATCATTTAAATTTTGACATAGATATCATTCGATTAAAATTATTACAAAAAATACATTTATTAAGAAATACGTACAAAGTTAAACGAGTTTACCCATAATCCTTCTAAGTTGATTGAACCGATCAATTTAGCTAAATGTGTTTGTATGTTTGGACAAAAACGACTTGAGCCCGTTTTGACTGAACACAATGTGAATTTTATTTCTTGTTCATTTCGTGTTAGAAATTTATACAATTACAATCTTGCACACATGCAAGTTTTATACAATTCCAAAAACTATTAAATACTAAACATAAACTAAAATATTTGGATTTTGTGGATATTTTGTTTAAAATAAATTGGATGTCATAAAGAATTTTTAATAAAAATTATTAAATCTTTATAGATTAAAAAAATCTCTTTTAGAATCCGGATATCTGCATCCGAATTTTTGGATATGAATATTGAAATCCGCCATTTGAAATTTCGAATAAACACAATTTTAGATTTCAAATATATGAATTTGAACACCCATAAATAAAACAATTCACATAGAATTTAAGTATCTAAACGAAATGAAGTTTGTAAGGATTCAAAATTGTTATATAACTTATAAGATTCGACAAATGATTAGCTTCATGATTTTGCTTATAGTTTTCTGCCTAAAGTATTTGTCTTTACTTTTTCTGAACAATAATTTTTTTATAACATCTAATTCCATCTAATGTTGTATTTATAAAGATTTAAACATGAATCATTTTTGTGAAAAGCATACATCATACCACTATGCGATTGTTTCTTTGTAAATTCTCGTGTTTAGTAAGGAAAAGGGACAACTAACTTTTGCGTTTTCAAAGAAAGAAGAGACAATTGCTTGTTTTATTGGTTTTTTTCTTTAACGGGTTACATTGCCTCAACTGTTTTCGCCCCCTAATAAATAATTTTCTATTTTTTTTGGAAGGCAATTAATGAATTTCTATTGAAAACAGAAAAATATAAATGCATGTAGATATAGAAAGGTGGTAACAAAACAAAAGTAAATATAAAATGGAATGTATAAAATCTATTATATAAATTATTTTTAATTTACTCTTTATTGGATTTTTCTTTTAGTTATTTATCTATAACTTATTAAGGTGTACTTTAAATAATCCTTAAACCCAAAAACACAACTATCATGAAAAGTTGAAAACTTAAAAGCCTTAAAAGCACTTAATTTCAAACCAGAAAATATAAACCTTATTAGGACAGCTAGTTGTTTTACGGTTATAACTTAGGTATTTTTCTATCAACAGTTTCTTAGTTATATCGTTTGATTGAGTATTACACCTCTAAAACCAAATGTGTCATACTTTAAATAGAGGGTGGGATGATATGCTATACAATGTCAAAAAAGAATTTCTTGTATAAAATTTGAAAAATACCTAAAATGATTCTGAAAAGATGATATCTTATCGAAGTGGGAAAACTGTTTTGGTGCATGAATTAAGAATGTGATGATATAGATTTCCTTTACAAAACGGTATAGCTTAGTTTGGATAAGCATTTAAACCCAATTAATTTGTGTTTTTTTGCTTTTCTTTCAATTTATAGTTATCATTATTCATAAGTACCGATTACAATTATGATACAGATGTTATTTGTCTTAATTCTACTATTAGAAATTTTAGAATCTTTATTATTTATTAAATTCTAAACTTTGAATTTATTAAAGTTACACACTCTAAAATTATCAAAAAAAAGTGTTGAAAAAATTGTACTTGGGTATTTTATAATATCCAGTGATTGTTGTGTGAGTTTAAGACCGGATTTTGAGCTAGCGGAATTTGGTTATGGATTAATGGGTGATCAAGGACTTGACTAGAATAAGATCAAATATGAGACACAGATGATTTTATAATAGATGTTAGACTGGAAATGAAAAAACCTATAATCGGCACAAACCTTTGCATCATCTCTGCAAACATTAGTACATAACATAACCTTAGGTTAACAAAGGTTTAAGCTTTTTACACAAAATACAAATTATCTACATTTATCACTATATAACTTAATATACGAAATAACAAGTTAAATTTAGTTAATAGAAACATAAAAAAATTATATATCGAATTTCTTACTAATTCAAACACTTAACTGAATAAGATATAGTTTAGCCGTACACAAGAGGTTAGAGGTGGTCTTTATTAATTTTAGGTTTTGGAGCTGTCTCCTTTACGTAAAAGAAAAACAATTCTAGGTAGGGTTGTAAGTCAAAGATACTTTAAGTATTTAAATCATGTTATTAAAAGTCTTCGTTGAGTTCACTTTAAAGTTTAAGCATTTTGTGATTTATTTTTGGACAACTAGTTTTAATAACAAAAGCAAACTATATACATATTTAAAATCTATTACATGGATACTCTTGAATATAGGAGAAAAAATTAAGGTCTTCACAAAAGTAGCGAATATTTGTTATTTTGTCGAATTTTCTAGCCAAAAAACATCAATAACTATTAAAGGGCAATAAATCATACATGAAAAGAAAGATCACAACCTTCCATCTTATGTAGTGTAAAATTGATGATCAAATGTAGACGTATCCTTTTGTTTGTTTGTTTATATATATATTTTAATTAAGTTTTGTTTTCATCTATTGTTATACGTATAAACTAGCGTTTTAAGTTATTGAAATCGATTGAACCATTCAAACAGAGTTAAACTATAGATAACGATTTGCAGGGCGGTCCCGAGAGCCTTCGAATAATTTTAGGTCATGTGCGAATAGAAAAATGTGCCTTATAATATAATGTCAATAACCAATATGTTAAAAAAATATAATACGCCATTAATTATTTACCAATAAATAAAAGTATTGTAGCAAAATAATCTATTTTACTTACTTAACCGAATCGTAAGACTCTCCTAGCATTTTTTACTTGAGCTTAGATTGAGTTGACTAAACAAATTAAAATGTTAACGGATCCTAAGTTTCAATTAATCAAGATTATTAAATTGCTATTGAATTTGTTAATAATCTATAATTGTTTTTATATATACATACATAAATAATATAACTTTTTATAAATCCCGGATCCTTAATGAGATTAAGCCCTGGACAATCGACCACCCTGCCGACCCTCATAGCTTCCCATGAAGATTTGGTATAGAAGTTTTGTAAAACACAAAGAAAACAAATGGTAAACATGTTAAGAGGAAGTAAAGACAAAATCAACACATCATATTGTCCAAGGAAAAGGATGATAGGGGATGGATTTTGACGTTTGAATGTTGCCTTATAGGGGAAATATGTCAAAACACAAATTACACATTTAGCCATTTAGGTAACTGAATGAACCAATTTGACCACACATACATATCATCTATATATACATACACTCATGTATAAATATTCAATGTATATCATATATGAAAAATTAATATATATGATATAAAATTGTTCTTAAACCAATAGTGTGTATGGAGATGGGAAAATCAATTTAAACATTGTAATATTTGATATATAAATTAACTATAATGTATGTATATTTCAATATATTTAAACTTTATTTTTTATAAGATGATATGCATAGTCTGTTGAATAACTATCAAGTTGTATCCTATCTAAAAACTTATCTATTTTCTTTGTTTTTTTAATATATATATATATATATATACAATATATATATATATATATATATATACACATGTATATAAAGTTGAACATCTCAGAATTAAATAGTGTATGAATCAAGATAACTTACTTATGATTTATCACTACTAAACAAGTATTTCTCCCTAAAGAAAAACAATATTTGTAACTTGTTACCATAATTTTAAAGTTTTATTTCAAGAAAAACGAGTAGAAGATGAGATGGATAAAAGGGTGAACCGGAGTAAATGTGGTTGGATATTAGGTGCAACCCGTTTTGTTCGGGTTGATGTGCCTCCTACCCTAGGAGCTAGGTGTAGAGAGACCTATAAATCTTCTATTGGTCCCTTTACTATTGAAAATGACATTTTTCTTAACTTCTTTTGCATATTTGGGGCACCTACTAAGAGCCATTCAATTTATTATTGGAGTCCAACCACGTGACCAACACATGCTTCTTTAATGTAAAGTTTTATAACCATTTTTTTAAGAGCCAACCAATGTTATCTAGGATACATTATAAAGGAGAAAACTGATAATAGAATTTACATCAAGAGAGCTGATCAAGATTATCACATTTCGGTATATTTTTATCAAAAGATAATATAGGGATTTGATGTCACTTAAAATTTGAGTGGTATCTGTATGGACGTTGTCTAACCATCTTTAATTTATCATCTTTCATATATATCATTTATGTACTCTAAATTTTCTTTTTATAAAAAGTTGTTGAAGATTTAAGTCTTTAGTAAATAAAAGATGTAAGTTTACCTAACAGTAACCAAAATTCTCATTTTCCAATCATCGTCGTTCGGAGTTTATATATTTTACGTCTCTACAAAATCAATAAATTGTCATAACATGTTACAATCTTGTGAAATGTTTTCTGATTAACATTAACGTTTTAAATTAAATGACCTAAATGGGAAGTATATGAACCTTTGTTATAATTTAGTGATTATTTTCTCAAAATGGCATTAAACAATTACAAAACTCGGTTCTTGTTTAGTATTTTTTTATTTATCATAAGCTTCTACTTCAAGTTACATTAAAAATAATAATAATAATCACTAAATGTAACAAATATGTATATATGTTCCATTTAAATCACATAATTTTGAAATAAGAATTTTAATATTTAAAAAAATTCACAGGATAATAAAAATTAACTTTAAAGAAACAAAAATAAATTTAAACGACCTTAGTGTAACATTTACATAACTTAGTTTCTAAGCTTAGAATTGTTATAATAGAAATCAATCCTAACCCACACAAACTTAATAATATGAAAATTTACTTGTTTACAAGCTAATAGGTTAAGTGTTTACGAGGCCCCGTTCTATAAATGTGTTTGGATGTTCGTACTAAGTCAAGGTAAGTTTGATCATTTTTTTGTGTTGTCTTTTAGATGGATTCAAATATGAATATACCCGAATCGATATTCATAAATACATAAACTCGACATCGATGGTGAAAGGTCTTTAAACAACTAGGAACAGTAATGGTTCGCGTATGATCAATTCCACTCCTCACAAACACATGACGTTTGACAACACAATATACTTTATTGGTCTACGCAATGTGTTATTTATACCAATTAATGAAACCTAGTTGTCATGAACACGTAACAATAACATAAAATCAATGTTTAACCTGCTAAGGTATCATAATAGCATTGCGAAAATCTTACAAATCTATGAGACTTGAAAGAGCTAGGAGCTGTCAAGCATACAAACCAGGGTTTAAATGTAGCTTTAGTTTGTATCAATTGGTGTCTCGTTTAAGCTTGATAGAATATATTGTCGAACTAACGTGCATGTTTAGCTTGTTTGAGACAGCAAATGCTAAACCCTTTGTTAAGCTTTAATTTATGCTAGTTATAATCAAATCCGATACTTATATAAAAAATGTAGTTGCGTTAGCAATTCTTATGTTCACTATAATCATTCATACTAAACAAATCTGTAATTAATCAATTCATTCTTTTGTAGTATGATTTTGATAATTGATTTGGCTGTTAATCCCAAATAAAAAGATGAAAAAGAATATGATATGAGTTTCAATATCTTTTTAGTGAAGGGGACCAATGGCAAAGATATTGAAACCAAATAAACGGTGGAGTACAAGAAAGCAATACTGTTCTTTTCCTATCTTGGAAGAAAAATACATAACATTTACTAGGATGAATTGAATATGTGAAATATGTACCCTTTGTAACCAATGCATTCAAAAGATTTGATTGAACATCACATCTATACCAGTGTTTTCAGAAAGGTTACTAGTTATCAAACCATTCATCTTATTGATTTATGGTTTTAATTGTTTTTTATAAATTTTTTTTAACGGCCAACAAATAATTTTTAAGTTCGGTCACCCGGGTAAACCCAATAGCGAAAGGCCACCCACGCCCGCGAACACAGACAACGCTGGTGACCCGGCTCGCCCACCATTCCAAATGAAACCCGCCACCTAAAGATCCACTGTGGTAAAACCCTTGGCCCACTAGGAACATATTGCACCTAGTAAGACTTCAACCCATGACCTTTACTTTGGAAAGTCATAAATGCCTTCTCCTAAATCAGTTGATCCAGAACTGTTTTTTATAACTAAATAGCTTTATATATAATCTACGATTTAATAATGTATTTAGGAGAGGATCACAATTCGTGACCATATGAGAGGGGAGAAGAGAAAAGCAGACATACGTGGTTTTCGACACAAACTCCTACATTAAGGTCTGTGTCTAATTTCAAGCAAGTTAAGCATTGTGCTTTTAAAATATATTTCATACAAATATATAAATGGTGTAAAATTCATACTTCTTATTCTTATTATGATATTCTGATTTTAATGTTAGGTATTCCTTTTATTTAGGAGGTCTAGAGTTTACAGGGATATAAGCTTTAACTATAACCAACCATTAACTGATAATTGAACCATAACTGCATCAAATTTAATCAAAAACCGATATAACCTACAATTATTGTTAAGGTTTTATGAATAACCGGTTATGGTTAAGAGTGTCCTCAAACTAAAACCAAATCAAATTTTAAATATATAGAAAACTCATTTTAAGTTATATCACTTCTAAAGTATAAAGTAATGTGCAGTGAGTCACCATATCAAATATAAAATTTATTCTTTTTAGAGATTTATTAATGTATTTAAAACTATATGATTTAAAACAAAGCATTATTTGATGATTTTTCAGAATCTTATCATTTAACCATATAAATATGATACTTTAGTCTGAATGAGTCACATGAAACGTATCCAAATGCAAGGGCATATGTGGTGACTTTGATTAACCAAAATTTTGAATGATCAATAAGTTATGGTTATAGAAAATAACATAACCAACCAACTAGTTATGATTACATAAAAGGTTAAAACCAATCCATAATTGACTCAACACACCTCTAGTTTAAATCATATAAGTATAAATGTAAAGGTTCTATTTTTTCCCCTAACGTCAACTTTATCGCACTCCTAATCTTAAACTACATCCCATATATATTACACATGTACATGATATAACATTATAGTTCCCCTATAAATAATGTTCCTAAAACAAAACCTATGCTAATCTATGATAAATGCACATATATGAATAGTTAATTAATAGAAAGTAGTATACCGGTTGATTTATTATTACTATTACATTTTTCTATAACAACAACTAAAAATATATGATAAGATAAATAACATCTGATTCATAAAAAAATTATCACCCTTAAGATTTGAATTCATAACATCTGGTTGGAATAATCGAATGAGTTTACCAACTAGTACACACAACCCCTCAATTAATGATGTTTTAATAAAATGTTAGATTTGCGGTTACAATCAAAAAACAAATAAATAAATCTGATTAAAATAAAACGTATGATCTTAAATCAAACAATACATTATTGACAAAAAAGAAAAGAAAAAACAGGGTCTCCTGAATCCCCATACCCATGGGTTTGTGTATGGTAATAAAAAACACAACGACATAATGATAATAACCCTTTGTTTGAATTGGAAGCAGACAGAATTGACACCCTCCCGGAATTACAGGGCGTCTCCGGCAACCATCATCTCTCTCCTCTGCTCACCTGCTTCTGCAACTTTTGCAGATAAACACCAAATTCAATCAAAACCTCCCCCCCATCAATTCAGAAGATGTGACTTTGATCTCCAATTATGCAATTCACACTTTATTATACACCCACAAAGTGAATTCCAAAGTGGGTCTTCAACAAAAATCCTTTCTTTCGTCGTTTTCCACTTTCAAGAATCGTAAATTCACTCTGCTGGTGAACAAAATTGGGATATTGTTTAGATTTTGTTGTGATGTGTGGTTTGATCGATTTGAACACCGTTGACGACGACTCCGGCGAGGTTGAAACGACGACGTCGTCGTCTTCTGGTTCTGCTCCGGTGGAGTTGCTGTCGCCGGTGGAGTTGCTGTCGCCGGTGGAGTGTTGTTTGGAGCTGTGGCATGCTTGTGCCGGACCGTCGATATGGTTGCCGGAGAAAGGGAACGCCGTCGTGTACTGCCCTCAGGGCCACCTTCAGCAACTGCAGTCCGGCGGTGATTGTGTCGTCTCCGGCGACTTTGCGCTTCCTCCTCATGTGTTCTGTCGTGTTCTTGATGTGAAGCTTCATGTAAGTTTGATTATTGTTGATTGAAATGTATGGAGTTTAGGGTTTAATACTTTAATCTGTGATTTATTTGTGGTGGTTTGGTGAAATTAGGCTGAAGGTGGGAGTGATGATGTTTATGCTCAAGTTTCACTGGTTCAAGATCCTAAGGTACGGGTTCATGTTGATCAAAGTGAGAAATGGATGGATTAAGGATTAGATTTTAGGGTTGCGAAAGAGTTTTCTTTTTCGTAGATTAATCTCGAATCTCTTGTTCAAAGCGGTATGGGTTCATGTTCGTAAAATAGGCAATAGGTGGATTTTGGAGTCGATTTTAGGGGTGTACACGTTTGGTGTTAAACAAAAAGTTATTTTTTTTAAATTTTATTTTCAGCTAAGGTCATGTTTATCAAACTAACTTTTTAATCAACTTTTAATTTATATAATTTTTGAAAAGTTAATAAAAGTATTTTGTTAAATTTTTAAAAAGTTGATTTTTAAAAGTAAATAAGTTACTTTTGAAAAGTTAATAGGATTAACTTAACTTTTCAAAAATTACTTTTTGACAAAATAAGCAATCCCAAACATAAGCTAAATCTTTAATATTGCTTAATGATGGTTAAATCGGTTTTTTTTTTAATATTTGGCTGTGTGTGACATGAAAAGCTGGAGCAAAAATGGCGTGAAGGTGGTCGTGGAGTAGGATACAATGAAGATGACAATGGGGTGGTGGAGAAAACGACAACGCCACATATGTTTTGCAAGACACTAACCGCCTCGGATACAAGCACCCATGGCGGATTCTCGGTCCCACGAAGGGCTGCTGAGGACTGTTTTCCGCCCCTGGTAAAAACCTGAACCCGATAAGAAAACCTGAAACCAAAAATATTCAAATAATAAAAATTGAGATTATCAGAAGTTGTTACATGCCCTATCTATTGACGTCACTGTTTCCTAGGAATAAAGTTTCTTTTATCGTTGTAAAATGTGTCTTGAAATTTGTTTATGGTAGGATTATAAACAACAAAGACCATCACAAGAGCTTGTAGCTAAAGATCTTCATGGGACCGAATGGAAATTTCGACACATCTACAGAGGTGTAACATCATAAACCATAAATTCAAAAGTCTTTTGGTTTCGATGAAAAAGGTATTTTAGACATTTGGTTAATCGTTAATGCAGGACAACCGCGGAGGCACTTGCTTACAACCGGTTGGAGCGCATTTGTGAACAAGAAGAAGCTTGTGTGTGGAGATGCAGTTCTTTTCCTAAGGTACACAACCGAATAAACATAGAACATGCTCATGTTCATGTCGTTCCAGTAAGTTTAATTTAACAAATGAGTTGAATATGAACATGAGCACGTAAAGGAATAAATTTTCTTTGTGTTCATTTGTTAAAAGAATATATTTATTCGTGTTCTTTCATTTAGTCTGCTAATCAAATAACTTAAACAACAATACATGAAAATAAAAAAAAAAACATATTAAAAAAGTGTCTACGAAGAAAAATAAGCTAAAAATATACAAATACTAATTTTTCGTATTATTTATTCATGTTTCATTCATATAGCATGAATGTAGTTTTAAAGCATATAACATTATGTGTATATTTTGATACATACAAAATTTTTAATATACTAAGACACATGAACCCGTCCACAAGCGCAAATAAATAAATATAAGCCTTCAATGTGTTCGTTTATTTAACAGCGCCAACATAATACCTTCTTTACATATATCAAATAATTCGCTAAACGTTCGCCACTTTGATATTTTGCAATTGTGTTCTTAATTCTTGTGTTTTCAGAGGCGATGATGAAGTATTAAGGTTAGGGATCCGAAGAGCCACACAAGTGAAGCTCAATTCTAGTTTACCGCCATTTTTAAGTCAAAAGTCAAACGTATTTGACTTTTCAACTGTGGTCAAATCCATATCTAGAAGAAGCTTATTCAACGTATGCTACAATCCAAGGTAAATAATTCTTGATTTTTTTACCAAAATGTCAAGTTTAACCTCCTAACTTCAACCATGAATCCAGGGGTGGCTCATCGGAGTTCATAGTTCCGTATAATCGGTTTGTAAAGAGCCTTGCATTATCATTCCCCCTGGGAACAAGTTTCAAAATGCGGGTTGAAGCAGAAGATGCTGGAGACATAAGGTTTGACGAATATTATGGTTTCTTAAAAGGCATGTTGTCGTTTAAAAGCCGAGGGTGCTCATAAACAGTTGAAATTCTCTGACTGTTCAAACCGAAGCAAGCCAGCAGATTTGGCTGGTTTGAAATAAAAACGGTTAGGCGGTTTAATGGTTTGGTCTGGTTTTGAACTTGGAATCTGCGTGTAGACCGAACCCGCTGTCTAACCTTTATTATTATATATTTCTTTCTCTAGTCATACTCTAATTACATCATAACTCATATGTATCATAGACATAAACTATCTTTCTCATATTAAAAACTTTAATACATACCAATGATTTTTAATAACTTAAAATCAGTTCAAACTGCGAAAACTGAATTGTTGAAACCACTAGACTGGTAAACCGGCCGGTTTGGTTCGCTGTTTTCCTTAAACTGTATTTAGGACCCAAAATCTTCTATCAAAACCCGTCGAACCAGACTGTGAACACCCTTAAATTGAATTGGGCACTATAAGCAACCTGGTTCCTTTTTGACAGGTTTACAGGAATCATAATCGGGCTCCAAGATATCGAACCTGACAGATGGCCCGGATCTAAATGGAGATGCCTAATGGTATGATCTCCATTTAAGATCTGTTTTTCAACTGTCAAATAATGAAGTACCATCTCATTATCATTTCTGTTGATATTTTTCAGGTGCAGTGGGATGGTGAGGAAAACACAAGGCAAGATAGGGTCTCTCCATGGGAGATAGAGCGATGTGGTTCGGTTTCAGACATAGGAGCCTTCATGTCACCGCTAATGAAGAGGACACGAACTAGTTTTCCTTCAACTAAACCAGATTTTTCGGTTCTAAAAAGCCCGTGCTTCCGCCTGTTTTTACAAAACATCTGGTATATGATTAAAGAAACTGATAAAGATACTGACTTTTTATGTGTTTCTTACTTGCAGATCGGTCATCTGCAGCATCAGACTTCGGGGAATCAATACGATTCCGCAAGGTTTTGCAAGGTCAAGAAATTTACGGTTTTTATCATTCTTCTGATATATCTCCGCTGGGGAATGATATCAGAAACCAAACAAGTGTAGGCTTTCATGAATCTTTAAGATTCAGTAGGGTCTTGCAGGGTCAAGAAATAGTTTCAAATCTACAGTATGGTGAAAGAGTATCAAATTCTGGAAATTTATGGACTCACCTGTCGTCGTCATCTTCACCTTCATCTGTTTTACGGTTCCAACAAGCGATCAGTCAAGCTCCCAGCAATTATCCTGTATGTTACACTGATAACATGAAGCTGTTAAGTGGTCAAAACCATCAAGATTCCATTCATCATCCATTGAAAAGTCAACTGGAAGAGCCAATTTTGAATTCTAAGAACAGCTGCAGGCTCTTTGGTTTTTCATTGACCGAGGGGAGTAATGGTACAAAAGGTTCTCGGCGTCCAGATGGTGAGGATCGAGTGCATACGATAGGGTCTGCTATGAACTCAAAAGTAGGTGGGAGTTGTACTTATGTAATTGCTCTTTATGGATTATGATTATAGTCACTGTTATGTTTATGGTTTCTTTGATTAGAAGTTGGTTTGATTTGATAGGAGGGAGTGCATCAATGGCATCGACCAAGCGATTGCTTTTTACAAGGATTATGAAGATGGTTAGGTTCTTCTCAGAATCCATATCAAAACTTTTGGTAAGAAAATGATTTCTGAATTCAATTCTTAGAACATATAAGCAAAGATTAGCCCCTTCCGGCGTAATCTTGATACACTTGGCTTATATTTATTGGATGTAATCATTTATAATGATAAAAGTGATCATTTTAATGAAGAATCAGTGGATATTTGGTATTCTGTTTAGTCAAAATGGCTATTCTTTTATTGGTCCGAGTCAAATATGGTATTTTCTATATTCACACTTAACGTAGACATATTAGCTTTTCGTCTACAAATCGTCACTACTATAATAAGCTTCAGATATTTTAATGTAGCTTATTTTCTTTTATTAAAAAAGTAAATAATCCTTGCCAATATTGAAATTAAAGAATAACTCAGTTGACCAAGAAAGTCAAACGCGAATCATTTGGATTCTTTGTACAATCCTTCAATACAACCAAGAAGAATGTTTTGAGTTATTATTCGTGAACAGTATTGTAATCTTGTGTGTGATTTTGCAGGGGTCATTGGAGATGTGTTTGTAGCAGAAGTTGCAATCTCAGTGATGGATGGGTAGCATGGTTGGACTATTTAAACACTATTTCATGATATTTGTTTCAATTGCTTTTGATATGCATACCCTTCACTTGAAAGTAAGAATTCAACTCAAATCAAGTTTTTTTCTTTATGATGATATATGATAAGTTAATTCTAGTGTGTAACTAAGGCTGTGAACAAACTCAAATTTTGTCAAGTTATTTAAGGTTGATATTGACTCGAGCTTTTTTTGTTCATTGAGTTGAGTTCGAGCTCCCTTGTCAAATTGTCATCATATAGACTTGGTCAAATTAAACCGAATCTAAGGCTAAAGAAAGCTGATTGAGCTCTAGCTAAAATGAAAGAAATGAAAAATGTAAAATATGGAGAAAATCACTATGTGGTGGCTCGTCGAGTCCTTTCGGTCTATTATTACAGTTCTGTGGGAATGTGACCCCGCTCCTATCTCAAGTTCGGTCAAATCATCCCAACTATTGATTCCGCTTCTCATCAACAATGGAAAAACCAAAGAGAACAATGTTTGTTATATGTTTGAAACCAACCCGTAGACTAAAATTGTAACTTGGGTAAATTCTAATCGATTCAACGTTTTCTTAGGTATCGTTGGTTTTAAACCAAATAACAAACATCCTTACATCATTTCACATCAAATTATTTCATATATTACCCCTCAAACTTACAAAATATTATATACTTTTAAAAACAACTTATATGTTTATCCAACATACTCCTTATTCTATATAATACCACCCTCAAACTAATTCACGTCAACATGTCATATCCTTAATAATCCCCACTACATTTATAAAGTATTATATAACATAGATCCATATCAAACATATAATACAACGTGTAAGTTTTATTAAACATTAATATAAAACCTTGTCCCAACAAGAAGAGTATAATATAGAGACGTAAACAAACGAAAAGGCCAAAAGGCACACACCCATTGGCTCTCAACATTTCATAATCCCCAACGCCACCGTCACGCGGTCCCAAACACCACCGCTGACGTCCGCCACCGCGTCACTCCGTTGACGTTCAAGTCGTCGTCTTTTTAACTTTTCTCTCTCACACCACCATATAAACCACCACAACCACCACCCTCACCCCCCCTTTCTCTCTCTTAACCATGCAAACACCACCATATCAAACATCCGGCGACGGTGGCCCACCACCAACGCCACCGCCTCCGCCGACTGCCGCGGCGGTGGGTGAGCTGGTGGTGAAGAAGGCGGTGGTGGTGTTCGGGCGACGTGGGTGCTGCATGTGTCGTGTGGTAGAGCTGTTGTTGGTGGGGTTAGGGGTGAACCCTATGATCGCCGCCGTGGACGACGGAGATGTGGTGGAGGTGAGTGGTGAGTTGGGGAAGATGGCCGGAGAGGTGGTGGAGTTTCCGGTGGTGTTTGTGGGTGGGAAGTGGTTTGGTGGGTTGGAGAGATTGGTGGCGATGCATATCACCGGCGAATTGGTTCCCATGTTGAAGGATGCTAAAGCGCTTTGGCTTTGACTTTTTGACTTTTTTTTTAGTTTTGTTTTGTTGTATATTATTTATGTTTATTTAATAATTTTAATAAAAGTTATGAAGTGTTTTTTTAATCCTAATCTACTGTTATTAAATATAACAAGTTACATTTTTATTTTATAAAATTTAAACTTTAATTCACTATAATGTCCTCTTAGAAAAATAAACATTTGAAGTTAGTTAGTCTTCACATGTGGATTGAATCCTCCAAGAGTTAACAAAATTGTAGCAATTGAAAATGATATATCCTTTTTTCTAACTCTTGTGTAATGTAAAAAGGACTAGAATGTTTTGTTGAATAGGGCTGCAAACGAACCGAACGAACACGAACAAGGAACAAGGCCTTGTTCGTGTTCGTTCGTTAAAAAATAAACTTATTCATGAACTGTTCACGAACACTTATCAAACGAGATTTCTTGTTCGTGTTCGTTCATTAAGAAAATAAACATGTTCATGAACTGTTCACGAACACTTACCGAACGCAAACGAACACAAACAACTGTTCATGAACATGATGAACACAAAAAAAATCATAAACACAAACAAATACAAATTATTATAGATTTATTTTAGAAAATTTATATTTTTTTAATTACAAATATTACACAAAACTAATAAAAAATAATAAGTAGTTAACATATA
>BJCM01088810.1:5193-19071 GCA_018326385.1 Flaveria bidentis
TTTTTTTTTTTTTTTTTTTTTTTTTCTAATTTAAGAATGAAGAGAAAAATACCTTCTGTTGGGATCATATTAATCTTACATTACACATGTGCATTCTTTTGTAATAAAATGTATATGTTTATGAACTTATTGATTGAAGGTATATTTTTCCTCTTAGACTCACACCTAGTTAATATTTTAATACATATGATATTTATCATGTTTTTGTTTGTTTGATTATTCAACATGTACCTCACACACAGAAGGATGGAACGATCAACCATCCTCATGTAATGTATAGTAGAACTGTTTCACAACTTGATTTACCAGGTTACTTAAGTTATGAGATCTCGTTTTCACTAATCCTCATTAGGATTCTTTTATTTTGATCCTTTTCATGATTTGATCCACATTGGGATTCTTTTCACTTCATTTTGGAAGGTGATCCATGATGGGATTCTTTTGCTTATTCACAAGGAATGGATTATTTTTGTAGATTCAACCAATTTGGATGTGTTCCTTATTGGGAATCTTTTGGATCAATACATCTACACTATGTGCTTATTTCTTCAGGTCTTTGCTTAGCAAAGCAGAGATGAAACTTGATGTAGGTGAAAGAGATTCATAATGTATCATTACATGGTGTGTTTAGGTTACTACACACACATTCACTTAGATAAGCCAATACATACTTGTACTCTAAGATGAGAGTTTCACCTTTGAATACGATTTTAATTCATTACAACATACATCTTCTTGTCCAAGTTGAGCCTACCCACATATCAGGTAAGTCATATCAGTCTTTTAATTTTTGAATTAAGCACAGTGAATGATATAAAGACTATAATTATATCATTTCCCAAGGTATATAGATCATTTTCCTCATCAAAATGGACTTCTTTTGTGATTTTCTGAATTTTTTAAACTTGTTTTTGATGTTTTGTTTGATTTTATTCAAGGTTAATCATGCCAATTGATTGAACTAGGAATTCAAACCTACCAGGTTCAAATGCCTTGGTGAATAAATCAGCCAATTGATTTTCAGTGGGAACTTGAATCAATTTGATTAACTCCTTTTCAGCAGAGTCTCTCAAAAAGTGATATCTAATTTCAATATGTTTTGTTTTTGAGTGTTGAACTGAATTATTTGTAATAAAAACAACTGCTGTGTTGTCAATGTGGATTGGAGAATGCAAGAAGTTAAAACCATAATCAAGCATCTGGTTTTGAATCTAGAGAACTTGAGAGCAACAAGCTGATGCTGCAATTTACTCAGTTTCTACTGTTGAAACAAATACATTTGTCTGCTTCTTGCATTGCTAGGAGACTAGTCTGGGACCAAGAAATTGACAACCACCAGAAGTGGACTTCCTATTGAAATTGCATCCCCCATAATCATTGTCAATGAAGTCATAGAGATTGAAATCTCCTTCCTTTGGATTCCACAATCCAAGAGCAAGCTTACCCTTAAGATATTTGAATATTCTTTTGACAGCATTCACATGAGATTCCTTGGGATCTGCTTGATATCTGACACACACACAAACACCAAACATAATGTCAGGCCTATACATAAGTGAACCGATCATAGATAGATTATGATCCACTGATTTGCCTTCTGGATCAGGTCCTATCTTCACTTTAGTATCAACAGGTGTTCTATTAGACTGACAATCAACAAGGTGGAATTTCTTCAACATTGATTCCAAGTATTTTGCGGATGGTTCAGACGTGCGAATGAACCAATGCGGATGACTCAATCGTGCGAATGGACAGGTGTGGATGAACAATGCGAATAGACAGTTCAGTCGTACGAATGGAGGAACGACTGTGTTCAATCATGCGTATGAGGGATGCGGATGGATTCAGTCGTGCGATTGAGTCAATCGTGCGACTGAAGCTGCTGACTTTTGAGAATTCGAAGGTTTAAGGTATTTTGATGCAAAACACGAATTTCTCAAGAACCCTAATTGTCGTATGCTGAAAAAAAGTTAACTTTTTGACCTGGAGACGTCTAAAACACGGTTTGACACAAAAAGATTGGGTTTTTGAGTGAAAAACACGTTTTTTATGTCAAAATCGATTGAATCACACGTAAATCTAGAGCCAAGGCTCTGATACCACTTGTTAGGACCATGTACGGGACGGAGTACTAACTGATTTACGTGTATACCAACTCAAATAGTGCGGAATCCTATTTGATTGGCGATCCAATTAGTGAGAGTGTGCGTAGAATCGATCTTAGATTGAATCTAAACGTTAAGAACGATTGCAAACTGATTTAGTGCGATCTATGAACTTGGAACTGGTTCTAAGAAGTCTCTGGACGGCTAGGGTACGATTTAGTACGTAGGGATTCGAATAGTTATGTTTTTCCACAAATTAAGTGGTATTTATAGGTTAGGGTTTCTCTTTCGTGCGACTGAACCATTAGCATGGTTCAGCCGTGTGACTGAACCATTAGCATGGTTTAGTCATGCGACTGAGTCATACGGTTGATCCATCTGCACGACTGAGTGTTCAGTTGTGCGACTGAGTCAATCTCATATCACAATCGTGCGACTGATCTAGTCTCCTGGTTCAGTCGTGCGACTGGTTCATTAACATGAAGTTGTTCATGTGGATGGTCCATTAGCATGGGCCATTCACATAAGAACTTCACATGACTAAGTTTAAACATATTTCTCAACCATTCTTGACTAAGAACTATGTAAACAACCACAACCCTATATAGTTAGTTCAATCATACGTTATCAAATATTGAGCAATGAAATATTCAACATTATAAGCATAACCACAAAATATATTTCATTCAGTACCCATTCTATTACATATATGAAAGACATGAAAGACATTTTACATTTGAGGTCCCAAACTAGGTACACATGTATCTACACTGACAGTCAGCAAGGTGGAATTTCTTCAACATTGATTCCAAGTATTTTGATTGATTAATGAAGATTCCATCTGCCATCTATTGGACTTGTACTCCTAGAATGAATGTGAGTTCCCCCATTGCACTCATTTGGAATTTTGAATGCATGAGATCTTCAAAATCTTTGCATAGTAGCTTGTTTGTTGAGCCAAAAATGATATCATTCCTTGTCTTTTTCTGAAGAGAGTCTAATCAATCTTTCCTCTTTCATACCCATTTTCAAGAAGTAAAGATGATAGAGTCTCGTACCACTTTCTTGGGGCTTGGTGAAGACCATACAAGGCTTTGTCAAGCTTGTAGACCCTGTGAGGAAATTCATGATCTTCAAAGCTAGGTGGTTGACTCATATAGACTTCTTCAGCAATCTTTCCATACAAGAAAGCACACTTTACATGCATTTGATAAATAGTGAACTTCATGGATGCTGAGTATGCAAGAAAGATTCTTATTGCTTCTAATATGGCAACAGGTGCAAACACTTCGGCATAGTCAATTCCTTCTTCCTGGGTATACCCCTGTGCCACTAGTCTTGCTTTGTTTCTGATGACAATTCTTGTATCATTAGTTTTGTTTCTGCACAACCATCTAGTACCGATAGGGTATTGTCCTTCGGGAAGATCTACCAATTGTCATACTTCTTGCTTCTTAAACTGTAGCAATTCTTCGTGCACTGCTTCAATCCAGCTATTGTCTTGAAGAGACTCTTTGATGTTTTTGGGTACTTTTTGACAAAGAAAACATGAGAACAAACAGATGTTTACAATACTTGACTTGCTTCTTGTCATCCTTTCATTGAGTTCACTAATAATGCTTTCTACTGGATGATTCTTATGTATTTTGGTAATTGGAATTGAGTCACCAACAGTTGTTACATCAAGATTGGAGACATTCAGATCATCATGGTGAGAGGCACCTTCATCTTGTCTTGTTGGAGAATTATGAAGATAATCAGATTATGTTTCTATGAATGCTTTAGCATTAGTAGCACTTTGATTCCTTCCATCATTTGATGTTCTTTCTGTTTCAATTTGAGGTGTAGCTTGATCTTGATTTCTGACCTCAGTTGATGGGTCTTCTGAATATGATAGTAACAAGCTGGGACGAGCTACAGTTGAAACACTTTGATTTCAACATCTTCATTCAGTTGTTCAGAAGAGGTTGGAGAAACCATTGGAAAGTCATTTCTTCTTCCTACTCCTGAATGAGGTTCAACTGAAGGTATATTTCATATATCAAAAAAATGCAATTGATCAAAAGATTTTGTAAATGAGTCAATATCAAACAACCAGTCGGGACCATTTGTAGATTTGAGAAATGAATGTTTCTTGAATTGAACATTTTTTGATTAATCAATAATGTTTAATCTGGGATTAAACACTCTGTAAGCCTTTGAAGCTGAAGAATAACCTACAAAGAATCCTTCATCACACTTGAATGAAAATTTTTCCAAATAGTTTCAGGTGTTTAATATTGAGAGAGGACTACCAAATGACTTGAAAAATCCAAGAAATGGTTTTTTTGTGAAATAATAGTTCATAAGGAGTCATGTTGTTTTCTTTTACAACTAGAGTTCTATGTTGCACAAAGCACGAAGTGTTAACTACTTCTGCCCAAAAGGTAATTGACAGTTTAGCATCGGCTAGCATTGTTCTTGTTGCTTCAATCAATGTTCTATTTCTCCTTTCAGCTATCCCATTTTGTTAAGGAGTTCTAGCTGCATTGAATTGATGAGCAATGCCTTTGGTTGCACAAAAGGAACTCATATCTTCATTTTTAAACCTTATCCCATTATCACTTCTTATTGTTTTGACCTTATGATCAAGTTGGTTTTCAATTTTTGTGATAAAATCATTTATTAGTCGGGATGCTTCATTTTTATGAAGTAAGAAGAAAACCCATGTAAATCTTGAAAAGTCATCAATGATCACCAAACAATACTATTTCTTTTCAATACTCATAACATGAGTTGGTCCAAAAAGATCCATATGAAGTAGGTTCAATGGCGAATTGTCTGTGTTCACAAGCTTTGGTTTGTGGGAAGATTTGTGATGTTTCCCTTTGAGGCACGCTGAACAGTGATCAACAAAGTGAAATTATTTTTGGGGTAAAACAATGACATGGTTTCCTTTGACCAATACATTCATGTTTTTAAAGTTTGTGTGACACAAACTTCTGTGCCAAATCTTAGACTCATCAAATGATGCTTTTGACAAAAGACATGTTTCTTCTTTTGGTGTAGCAGAATTTAGGTTTAAGACATAGGCGTTATTCTTCCTTGGGGTATTTAAGACAACCCATTCCTTAGGAATTTGAAATCCTGGTTTCAGAATGTAGCAATAAGTGTTGGTAAAGTGAGTTGAATATTTCTTGTCACAGATCTGAGACACCCTGAGAAGATTGAAATTCAGTTATTCACAGTAGTTCACTTTATCAAAGCTCAACTTCCTGTTTGTCACAGATCCTTCACCAGTGATTCTACCACCTTGAATCTCCTCCAATTTCCAGAGTAGTTCCTTGTATATGCTCGAATTCATGAAGGAGGGAACAATCTCTAGTCATGTGTCGGGAGTATTCACTATCCACTTACAATAAGCTATTGGACCTATATGGATGACCCTGGAAGCACAAAAGAACTAATTAGAATATGGAACCCAAGCCATAATGGTCTTGGGTTTCCCATTCCTATCCATGATGGTGACTTCTTGGTACTTTCCTCTAAACTATGACTTAAAGAGAGGTGTTCTGGGAGATCTCTGATGATATTTTGAATGTTTCATCTCATTTATTTCAGTTGAAAAGTCAGAAGAATAATGAAACCTTTGGTCCCTGTTTCTTTGTAGAAATCTGACCCGTTTTTAATTATCAAACATCATTTTTGGTTTGTGAAGATCATATGTTTGTTTGATGTTGTGATATTTGTTTCTTTGAATCTTCTTCAACTATTTTATGTTACCCATGTCATTATCT
This sequence comes from Flaveria bidentis, assembly GCA_018326385.1. NCBI lineage: Eukaryota > Viridiplantae > Streptophyta > Magnoliopsida > Asterales > Asteraceae > Flaveria > Flaveria bidentis. Next base: position 11,075 of record BJCM01088810.1, read on the forward strand.
AAGCTAGAAGTCCTAGATTTATTATTATTAAAATGACTTCTGATTTTGGGTTTGATAGATGATATTGATGAGATTGGCTTGTTTTGTGGAATTCTCAACCCTTTTTGCTTGAAGTAACAATTAGATGTATTGTGATTGGTCATATCATAGACTGGACAATATTTTTTAAAATAACAGTTTTTGGTGGAGTGATTGTTCATGTCACAGATAGAGCAGTATTGATTGAAAAAGTACTCATTTGTTTTGTGATTAGACATTTTACAAATTTCACAATACATATGTTTGTTTCTTGAATCTGTTTTTGTTGTTGCTGACTCAATTGATTTACCCGTTCTCAATTGAGTCACAATCTTTGGTTTAAGGGAAAAAGCAAAATCAGCCATTTTACTAGTTTGTTTCACAACACTACTTTTGTATACTATTTTAGGTTATTTTTGTTTCCTCAACCTCTTCTTGACTTCTTGTTAAAACTGATTTACATGCTCCCTATTACAGATGTCAAAACCTACTCCTTGTTTTGATTTTGATGATTAAGGGTCTGCCTGAATTTTAATTTTTGAAATCAATGAACTTTTGTTTTTCTTTGGCAGTGAAACTTTGTCTGATTTGCTTGATTTTTTTGGAGATTTAATCTCATAATCAGAACTGCTTTCAGCAGAAGATTTCACTAAAGCCACAACTTTCTTCCTTCCTTTTGAAATTGCAAGTATAAATTTCACAAATGGGACAATGGCTTTGATTGGGCTTGATGGTTTAATGACATTCACTGTCTTGTCTGAACACTTCTTGATTTTAATTGGGTGACCTAATTTAATTTTCTCCTCATTTGTTTCAATGTAAACATTTGGTTTTTTTATGGATTTGTGACTTGTTTTACTATTGTTTTTGGTTCAATACTATTAGGTTCATTTTTCTCTTTTAGTGTGATAGATTCAGGCATGATAGTGTAGTTGTTATTTTACGGTGGAGGACAAGAATTATACCCAATCCCAGTCATATTCTTGGGATCTTTTTGTGAGTCTAGCATCTCCTGCAGCTTGTCTGAAGACATTTGAAACTTTTAAAGTTTCACTTTGGTATGTGTTTGTTCAACTTTTGATTGAGCTAACTTTTCAGTTAGTTGCTCATTCTTAGCTGCAAGAGTGTACTTTTCACCATGCATTTTCAATGTCAGAGATGAGAGATTTGATTTTAATTTCAAAGCCTTTAATTTCTCTTTTATGCATTCTGACTTGACCTTTTCTTCTTTTATTTTATCAGCCAGTTTATGATTGTGCTCATGATAACCTTCTAGTTAAGTAATGCATTTATCACTACAAAGGTTTGATTTTACCTCGGATGACATAGGAGATGGACCATAATTGATGTGAGCCATGAATGCATGATTCTGAAATTAAGGCTTCACTTCCTCTACATATAGACTCCAATCACACACTCCATCTTATCTAATGACAAGAGCATTTGAGGATGCCTGACTGCTTCCATGAGCTTGATTTGTTAGTTGTGGCTGACTCTGATATGGTTGTTGATGTTATTGGTGATGATAGTGTTGTTGTCGATTGTTAGAGTGAAAGCTTGTACTTGGTTGTGAAGACGACTGACCCTAAGAATTCCCTTGGAAATTGTTGTTGTTTCTTCAGGGAGCATTACATTCTCTGGAGAAGTGGCCAGTCATGCCACAGTTGAAACACTTTACCTTGGATTTGTCATATCCAAGTTTGGTGTTTTCATTGAGGCTAAGCTTTCTTCATTTTCTGAAGAACTTCTTGGCTCTTATTACTATCATAGCCATTTTCCACTACAGATCCATTTCTTCCACATCATTTGGATCCATTTCTTCCAAATCTTCTTGGATTAGATGAGCAGAAGTGAGTCTGCCTTCCAAGTAAGCTTCAAAGCTAGCAACAAAGGCATTGTAAGTTTTCTTTTGCTCTTCTGATCTTGGGTCTTCAGGAGTAGTTGAGGAAGTTACAGTGAACCCTGTTGGTTATGATGGTGTTGAAGGGTGTTGAAGGCTTGTTAGTTGATGGAGCAGCAATGAAACCAGTTGTCTTCACTTGATCTCTTGAGGAAAGAAAATCATCATCCTTAGTGATGAATGCATTTTCTATAGAGTGAGTGTCTGATGGAAATTTATAAGCTTTAATGACTCGAGATCCACCAAGATTTCTACTCTTTTCATCAAGTTCAAGAGCTTCTATCTTGGTAATCATGATGTCCAAGGTGGTACTCTCCAGATCAAGGGTGTTTTTTCAGCATTGTAACATTTTGTTTCCAACTTCTTGGAATACTGTGGAGTATCTTCTTGTTCAATTCTTTGACTTTGTATGTTACCCCTATGATCTCTAAATCATTCACCAGCTGCATAAATCTATGCAGCTGTTTAGAGATTGACTCCCCCTTGGAGTGATGAAATGTTTCGTATTGATTAACAAGCTTTTCCTTGTTAATTTCAGCCACTTCACTACTGCCTTAACACATTATCAACAGTGCATCCCAAACAGCTTTAGCAGTTCCATACTTTTCTAGCCTTTTTAGCACATCTGTTTTCAATGCTTGAGTGAGTATAGAATAATCTTTGAGATCAACTTTTATCTTCTTGTAGTCATCATCATCAAGTGTGAGATCCTCAATAGGTATTCTTGAGGTTTTGTATAATGCATCTTGATGAGCAGAGAGTGTCACAGGAATGTGAGGGCCTTTACATATTGAAATCCAGTAGTCCGGATCTACACCTGTAATATAATTCATAAATCTGATTTTCCATTGCTTAAACTTAGATTTATGTTTAAGCATGGGAGGTTTTGGAGTATGCCCAAGTTCAGAGAAACTATGTGAATCCATTTTAATAAGTTGTTTTTAACCCTTTTTGAATAATGATTAGTTTGATTGTTAAGTTCAACTAGCCCAAATAGTCCAAACAGGCTTATGTATAACCAGATCTACTGATATTTATATGTTTCTGTTATAACAACTTTTCACGGGTTTGTTCTTGAAGATGAGTACAGATGAACAGTGACTGTTGAAGAGCTTTCTATAGTTTACTAAGTAGAGGTAGTTAAACACTCTATTAGTAACTCAATCACTAGATCAATCAAGTTCTGCTCAGATCTAGGTAGATCTAAAGAAGAACCGAGAGCCAAAGCTCTAATACTAATTGATTGGGTTTGAGAATGAAATTCTCTGTTGATGTGAATCCACAATGACTGAATAAGATGATTGAGTCAATGATTGTAAGATGGAATCAAGCAATCAAGGAATATTGAATTCAAGAAATACTCATAAATGTTGTTTGTAATAATGAAGGTAATCAATCACAATGAATGCTAGGGTTTTTGCATTAAAAATTAACAAGACACCTTGTAAACATAAGACTAAACAAAATATTCTAATTGTCCAGAATGTGTATCAACAGTCACCTCACATAAGAGGTACCCTAATCTATTTATAGGCTGACAAGATGCCTTTTACAAAATGACTAAACTACCTCTGACCTATACATCATAGAACTAGTCTTAGTACAAAAGTTTTCATCAGCATTTCTTTTGTTCATCCGCATTGACTAATACGGATGTCTTGATCTTGATCAACATTTTCTTTTGGTCTTCAGCATTAGTGTTTGGTCATCAACATTGACAAATGCGGATGAACAAACACTTATGCGCATTTGTTACCGGCTATCCGCATTAGTAAATGCGGATGTACAAATACTTGTCAACATTTGTTTCGGCTATCCGCATTTGTTAACGCGGAAGAACAAACACTTGTAAGAATTTGTTCTATGTTCATCCGCATGTACAAATGCAGTTAGCCAACACTTGTCATCTATTTTCTTTGCAGATTCTTCATCCGCATTTGTTCTTGGACTTGTGGGATTTCCAACAGAAAAACCATCAACCCACCACTTGAGTTGGCATGTATGATCCTTTCAGGTTCCAACAGATAATACTCAAAATGTTCTTACGAGGCTAAAACTTTTCTGAAGATAACATAAGCCTAGAAAAAGTTTCATTTCTAAAGTTGAGTAAAGATATCTTCTGTGGGAAAGTTTTTCTTCGGAAGCACTCATACTTAGCAAATTTTAAAGAAATACCTTCTATAACGGGGGCTTAGATTGTATGAAATAGAAAAAACACATATTAAAAAGGGTTTTCATAGGAGATGAATTAGTCAATATTTATCATCCCAATAGTTGTAATTAGATATTTAAATCTTTGTTCATCAAATGCTTTTATGAACAAATCAACATATTGTTCATTTGAGTCAATTTTAACTAGTTTGATCAGATTTTTCTCATGAATATCTCTAATAAAATGGTACCTAATGTCAATGTGTTTTGTCCTTGAGTGCTTGACATGATATTTTGTAATGGAAATAACACTCTTGTAGGATATTATCCTTCCACCAAGAAACTGACATCCTCCTGATGTTGATTTCTAGTTGATGTTGCAGCCACTATAGTTACTATTAGTGTAGCCATAGAGATTAAAATTTTGATTCCAAGGATACCAAAGACCCAGCTTGGGAGCTCCTTTGAGGTATCTAAGGATTCTCTTAGCAGCAACTAGGTGAGACACCTTTAGGGCAGCCTGATATCTTGCATAAATGGAGGTTACGTACATAATATCAGGTCTACTTGTTGTAAGATACATCAGAGGTCCAATAATTTCCTTATACTGATGTTGATCAGTATCCTCCCCCTTAGAGTCAAGACATAGATTGTGATTTCTGGGTATAGGTGTCATTGTTGGCTTATAATCCTTCATTTCAAATCTTTCTAAAATGTCATTGAAATATTTAGATTGAATTATGAAAAATCCTATCTTTCATCAGCTTCACCTAAATTCCAAGGAACAAGTTCAATTTTCCCATAGAACTCATCTCAAACTTCTTTTTCATAATGCTTTCAAAGTCTTTATAGATATGGTCATTTGAAAAACCAAATATGATATCATCAATATAGACTTGTACTAGCAAAATGTCTTTTCTAGTCTTCCTTATGAATAATGTCTTATCAATTGTGCCTCTGGTGTAACCATTCTTTGGGAGAAATTAAAACAAGGTCTCATACCACAGCTTAGGTGCTTGGTGTAACCCATAAAGCATTTTATCCAATTTGCACACGTAGTTAGGATGTTGTGGGTCTTCAAATCCTGGAGGTTGGTACACATTGACTTCTCTGCCTATATCCCTATATAGAAAAGAACACTTGACATCAAGCTAGTAAACTATAAAATTCTTAGATACAACATAAGCAAGAAAGATCCTAGCTACTTCAAGTCTTGCAACAGGTGCAAAGACATTAGTGTAGACAATTCCTTCTTCCTGAGTGTATCCTTTAACTATCAGTCTTGCCTTGTTCTTGATAATCAAGCCTCTATCATCCTTTTGTTTCCGAATACCCACTTTGTGCTAATGGGTACCTGATTGAATGGTAGTGGACATAGGTTCGAAACCTTTTGTCTTTTGAATTGAATCAACTCCTCTTGAATTGGTTCAACGCAACTACGATTCTTCAAAGCTTCTTCTAACTTTCTTGGTTCCATCTATGAGAGGAAACATGAGTACAAACAAACATTTTCAATATGAGTTTGTCTTCTTGTTGTCACACCTTCAGAAATATCTCAAATGATGTTCTTAACTGGGTGAGTGTTGTGAATCCTGAGCCTAGGGGTCACATCCAATTGCATGGATACATCTAGATTTAAAAAGTTCTGCTTAAGATTTTAAACACTTGGACTAGCTGAGGTGTAACATTCATTCAATAAGGACTAATTGAATGAATGAGAGACAACATCAGTAACATTTTGATGTGGAGCAACATTAGCAGTTGCATGTTCCTACTGACTTATGCATCCATCAACTTGGTGTTATTTAGTGTTTGAGTTATCACTTGATGAGTTTTAAGGCTCACTTTATGGACAATTGGTTAAAGCTCCACTCATCCCTGAGATAGTCATGCTTTCAGATATATTATTAATGGGAGCTTATTGTTTAGCAATTCTTGGAGAACTTGAAAATGGTCTAGGTAACTCAAATAGTTCATCATTATCTGAGTCATTTTGAGTTCCTGTTCAACATGAAACATTCTCAGAAGAAGGTTTAGAATAGTTTGGAAACAATTCTAAATTAAAGATATGTTCCTGTTGAAGCAATTTATGTGTTTGTGATTGTGTTTCAGATTTTTGCTGCAAGTGATGGTCGATCATTAGTTGAGCAGTATACCTGAACAGAGAACCTATTTCACAAGTTTGCAGAAGATACCGAGCTAGGAATCCTCCTTTTTGATCAATCTATACACACATCAAGGGGGAGCATATAAATATGGGAGCTTATGACATGAATAATCTTTCTCATCAAATTCAGAAAGCTTCAATTTGAAGATCTTTCTATTGTTGACTTCTTGGTGTTGATTTTGTTTGAAGACGTTGATAATGATATATTAAGGGGGAGTATTCTTCAATCTGTACAAGATAGTCTATATTATTAACATAGTCAAAGTCAAAAAAAAGTCAACATCTCAGTCATGGGCAACAAAAAAGTCAAACGTCAAGTTTGAGACGAAGAACCGAGTGAAGATATTGAAGATATATTGTGTTTTGAGACGTTATTGTAATAAACATATTTTGTGTGAACAAAATATATTTTACTTTGTTTTAAGTCTTGTTTAGTCTAGTTTAATATTCTAGGGGGTTAAATGTAAATAGTAAAAGTTAGTCTAGACTATAAATAGCCTAACTGTAATTAGGATTGGTGAATGGTTGCATAACCAATTGATTGAGAGATTACTTGTAAATACTATACATTTGAAATCAATAGAGATTAAAAGGGTTTTTATTGTGTTTATCTTATTTTGATCAAGAAATCTTTATGTTATTTGATTCAAGTGTTCAACCTTTGTTAACAATTTGGTATCAGAGCCATATTGGATCAAATTAATTAAAGATTTGAAGATTTATGAAGGTGTTTATCACATTTTTAGAGAGAGAAAGTGGAGGTTTAGAGAGAGAAAGTAGATCTGAGTTAAAATATGTTCAAATTTAACATCAACAATATCAGATCTATTACTATCTAGAACATATATTAGATCTACATAAACTTTTATACAAGAAAATTTTCAAATCTGAGATTTTGTCTCACATACACTAGTGTGTGTGTTCTTGGTGTTCTTGAGTCTTCGTATCTTCATACGACGAAACTAGATCCAATCTTGAACGAAAGTTCAAATTGCTCAGGCGAAACTATAATTTCGTCTAGTGAAACTACTCCGGCGAAATTACTCTCCGCAGAAACTGCCAAAAGTCCGGCGAATCTATCATTAGAAATAAAAAAAAAATTTAATCCGCGAAATTAAAAAAAAAATATGCGAATCTAAATCTCCAAAGTGCGAAAGTAAAAAATTTGATTATAGGTGGAGATAGTCAAACCAAACCAACTCTCCCATGGGTCGACGTCAACCCATTTGACCACTAGTCTACATACCTTTCATCTAAACTCTGTCACCACCAGACCACTGCTGCCGCTGGAGCTCTTACGTCGTCTTTGCCATTGAAATCGTTTAAAAATGATATTATCAACAACTCATTTTTCAAGTCACTGATTGGAGATAATAATAATAATAATAATAATAATAATAATAATAATACTTCAATCCAAAACCACCACCTCCACGCTCAAAGCTGGGCCTTCTACCAGCACCACCCCTGTTGAAAGCAGGCTAGTAATTAGCTGGAGCTCCGCCCTTATCACCACTAAACTCATTGGGAGGCCCTTTTGGACCACTGCGATATCTATCACAGTCACCAAACCTTGGTGTAGGACAGGTGAAGGGGGTCACTTACAACACAACAACACAAAGAGGAGAGCAACTTAACTTAATCAAACAATAAACTGGATTAACCACAATAAGACACTAAGAACACAAGTAATGTAAGAGACAGAACACAAGAGCAAGATACACAAGTGTATGGTTTTCAAGAATACAGTATATTGCTTTC
>BJCM01088820.1:0-11543 GCA_018326385.1 Flaveria bidentis
ATAGGTTGAGGCTTCGGAAGACTTTGTCTCTGAAGCTTCGGAAGACTTCATGTTTGGCTTCGGAAGATATTGGTCTTGGCTTCGGAAGATTTCACACTTAGAGTATTTCTTGTTGCTGGTGTGAGAACTTCCGAAGCTTCTACTTCAGTACTCATGTGCATGCATGCAGAAGGACTTTGGGTGTTTGGTTGCTTTAGCCTCTTCATAATTCTCTACAAACTCTTTCAACATGAATGCTTTCAATGAAACTTAGTTTTTTAGAAATGACTAACTCACACTCATTAAGTCGTTCATGGGTTTTTTTATTACAATTGCTGTTGATCATAGTTTATGATGATAATACAATTCTGATTTGTTCCTACTGATAGTGTTCAACTATGATATCAAATTTTCGTCTGACATAGACGCGCACATAGACTCCCAAGGGGCTTGGACCTCCGCCAAAGGACGCAACACCCATCAGAACCTCTATCAAATAGCCATCCTCCCCACAAAGCGGTTGGAACTATTTTGATCAAACATGTACTTTGTATTAGAATATATTATTAGGGTTTGATTAGAATAAACTCATGAGCCTAGTTAGATGGTAAAATACTGAATAATATTATTGAACAATTAGGTTACAATATAAAGATAACAAGTAACACTAGAATTTTAACTGGGTCCGTGAGCTTATTCTAATCAAACACTAATAATATATTCTAATACTCCCTCGCAGTCGTAGCAGAAGTAACGTACACTAAGACTGGAAAACAAAAATAAAAATCAATAATAATAAGATAAACATGCTTCAATCGACTCAACTATCCAAACTTTTGCCAAAATACGATGTTGTGCTTGATGTTGTCATCCATGCTTTGGTTGATTGTGTTACTTATAGTTGGCTTGATAGTTAATTGGTTCTTCATTCTTGGTTCTTGATTCTCGGAATGATCAATCAATAATTGACGACCATAGTTGTTCATGACTTGTCGAGGCTAGTAGCCGGTTGTCACTTGTATTTGTAGATCAAGAGATTAAAGCTAAAGGAATAAAAAGAAAACAAGGTACGTGACCGCGTTCAGGCGGCGGTGTTTTGGATCCGTAGATCAAGAAAAAATATTCGTAGACGTAAAAAGAAAAAAAAACAAAAAGAAAGGTCGGTGACCATGGTCAGGTGGCGATCTTTTTGATCCGTAGATCAAGAGATAAGATCCGTAGATCTATAAAAAAGAAAAAAAATAAAAAAAAATCAATCAAACCGTAGTTTGAGATCGATGGCCGTGGATTGTGGTTCTTGGGTAGGCTAAAACATCGAGAATAAAAAAAAAGAAAAGAGAAGTGATCGTTGCATTTTGTGAGTCATAATTCAAGAATAAACCAAAAATATGATTGTGAACCAACCAAAAAAATAGATATATTGTTTGAATATCAAGTCAATAACGAAGCTTTATTCAACAAAAACTAGACAACAGAGAAGAAACGAAACAGAAAACAAAGGTGGGACAGGGCGGTGGCGGCAAACCGCCCTGTCTAGGGTTTGGACTCGGTGGAAACAACTAAGGTTTGTATGTTTTTATGGTGGTGTAGAAACGTTAAGGCTCTGATACCATGTAAGATGATAAAATAATAAATAATACTATTGAACAGTTAGGTTATAATATATAAAGATAACAAATAACTTTAGAAACATAACTAGGCCCATTGACTCATTTTAATCAAACCCTAATAATATATTCTAATACTTTATACCTGTTATTTTCTATTAATATTTTTCTTTTGATTTGATGTAAATCTAAATATTTAAAACGATTAAATAACACAAATTATAGAATGAATTAGTAAATATTAAAAAAAATTGAAGAAATTTATCCATACTACTATATAATAGAGAAAACATGACTAAATTTGTAATTTTACATTAATTTTAAGATGACATATGAAAAGTTACAAGCTTTAATATGTAATGATATAAGATTTATTTCTATTTTACCCATTTTAAGCTTTAAATACTTGTACTCCCTCATTTCCTAATTAAATTTAAAGTATTACTATTATATTTAAGTATTATTATATTTAAGGTTATCTTAATCTATTTATATTTATACTATTATATAATATAACTTTTTAGACAACATTGTAATTTTAAATTATTTTTAAGACATTTAAGAACAATTTTGTTACATTTAATACAAGTAATTATGCATAAATAACTTGTTGTTTATAAACTTGCTCATCGATATGTTTGATATCCTATATTAATCAAATAAAAAAACAAAATGAGAGTTAGCACAATAAAAAAAAGTTAGCTAAAGAAACAACCTTAAAAATATTTATACCCCGTAACAACGCGCGGGTTTTACCCACTAGTAGACAAGTAATTGACAGTATATGCTCCCATGAGAAAAATATTGCGAATAAAATAGTTATATGCACTTATTTTATATGTTAACATCTTTGTATAAGTAAATGATAGTATTCGCCTAAAAATATAGTGAATAAAGTAGTTATTTTACCAATAAATTAATAAATAAACACACAATAATACATAAGCTTTTACATAACTTCAGACAGAAATGTATGATTAAAAGATGTTAAGTTGCAAACAAAGAATCCTACAAACCCATATTACATGCACATGAGTAAGTCCAAAAGAGACAGCTACACTATGATACAGACGTCACTAGAGTACAATTGACAGTTTCCACTTTAAAACACCAGTGCCAAAAGAGCCCAAAACATCATTCAGACAATTTAAGGAATCCAATGGGACATCCATCATCCAACAACACATTCATTTAATTCAAATGTCAAAAGTTCTAATAAGTTGACTACAAACCACCCTAACCTGAAACCTCATACCGCAAAATAGCCTAAACGCGTGTAAATGCGTCTTCTAGCGGGCATAAATCAAGGTTCAATGTACAACAAACACGTTTGTACTGAACGGAGGCAAGATTACAAGAATGGTAGCGTAACCTTGACCAACAAAACTAGAACCGTGGCTAGTAAGAAACTGGATAGTGGGTTCATCGAGGTGCATGCACCGGAGGAACTTCCACTAGGACCATTTGCAGGAGGGAATGCAATGCCTGAGCTAGTTGATGGTACCACTGAGCCAGGAAGACCACCGATTGGTGCACCAGCGAGCTGGGAAGGTGAAGGGGTGGGAGCAAACGCCATGTCTGGGCTAACCATGGTTGGTGGTGCTATTACTGGTGGAACCTGTTGTGGCCCTGCAAAATGGTTAACAAACTAAAACACATCACATACATAGTTCCATACCATAACTTTAATCAATTACAATGTTTATTGTTAATAATGCATGTCACTACCAAACAATAACAATATGTTATCAAAACACTTTTACTTTTTCGAGATCACTTTACCTGGGCATCGTGGTTGAAGAGAACTTGACAACCTGCAGAGTAAAGATTTAGAGGAAAGTGAGACAATATAACATATTTAGAACTGAAGGACTAATTTCTAAGTTGAATTTGTTTAACAAAAAGACTTGTGATTATTATTCCGTTGACAAAGACTTCAGTAACGGCAAATTAAGCGAATCTTATTGACCCCATCCGTTTCATTATTTAATAATAACAACAAGCACATATGAAATCATAGTTTTCGAATCTTCCAATTTTTTATGAATAGAAAGTTTAGAAGAATTACGTAGTGATTATTGTTCCGTTGACAAAGCCACCATAACCACAAGATGTGACATTGCAGCCAGCGCTGCTCTGTTGAACCGTAACATTTCCAAGCATGAGATTGCTACTTTTGCATTGCATGCTTGAACAAGAAACTGATAATGCAGCCGGTTGGCAATATAACCTGCACCGGATAAGATGAAGATGAAAAATAAAAAGAAAAAGGTTAAAAAGAAAAGGAGCCTTTTCAGCAATGGCATGGATATAAACTTGTATTCTTATAAGTTATAACCTGCTCCCTGGTGTGCAACTACATTGGACACAATGATCTGCAGTGACGGCATAGCCTCCACTGGGTACAGATAACGCATAGTCAGATGCGTATCTTGGGAAGTTTGAGGCACAAGCTGAAACAAACACAAATAAATAAATTGTTAACAAGTTTTAAGAAGTATTATGCTATAAAAACAGCATTATATATTTACCTAATCATGAGCATGAGAACTACAGTCTAATAAACTGACTATAAAGAAAGCATTGATGTTTCTCTGTTTTCAGCAAGTTTCTAAACTAGAATGACATGTATTCATTGTAATCAATGCAAATTATTAAAGTTATTACTTTCTCAAGGTTACTTCGACTTCACAGAAGGCTATTAGTAACATCTAGATTTTCTTGTCAAACGTTGAAATTTTTAGGGGCAAGTGAATAAGCCCTTCACAACTAAGAGTATAATTGTTTCACATCAACAAAGCTGTGATCGACAAGGGTGAATCTCAACATCTCATCATATACAATTCCACCTCCCATTAGAGCACTATATAATGAAAAAAATCAGAAATCAATTACTGAAAAACTTTCATGATCTCTAAGTGAAATGTAAGTGCTTAAAAGTTGCAATCTTTAGCGCACTGCTTGCAAACTAGACCCAAAACATAAAAATGCCGCACTAAAGTTAGAAACCAACTTATAGCCTTCCAAGCAAAAGCAAAAATGGATCCTTTATTTATTCAAAAGACACACTCAACATCAGTATTCCCTCTTCTATCACTATTTTTTATTCTGAAATTACGCCATCTATAATGTATACCCCTTTCATAAGCTCATCCAGTTAACATATCAAGAAATCCTATATAACAGAGACAATTTCCAATTTTGGGCAAACATACTATCTAATTATCACTCACATCCAATTACTAAAAACCGATTATTGGAACTTCAAAACCAGCTTAATTGCATGCACAAACACCCCTTAACAAACCATTATACTTTCATAAAACCAGAGCATTGTAGCTTGCAAGTTAAGTGAAAATAGACAAAAGAAAGCTATTTTTGAACAAATTTCCCAATACAACTCTTCCAAAAACTCCAAAACATGACGATTCCCTCTCAGCCCAAGATCAAGCCAATTCCCTTTATTCAAGAATCAAAGCAGTGACGATATTTAACATTTTAAAACAAATTTTCAAAAAGCACACAACTTCACCCTACACCCTACACTCTGTACCTAAGAAACATCCACCCTAAACCCATAAAATCCACAAGGACACAAAACAATAAGTCGCTTCAAGAACCGCTCTCAAGATCCAATTTTTCACAACAAAAACCTCAAGATTCAATTTCTCACAACAAAAACCACAAAAGAAAAACCTTTTTTATACACCAACTGTTACCTGATAACGGTATAGCAAGTATATCACCATCTTCAATAGCCGCATTCCCCAACGCATTAACCCCCATAAGATCCGTCGTCGTCGTCTTATACCTAGCCGCAATCCCCGCCAACGTATCCACCGATTTCACCACATACGACATATAAACCGCCGGCATCGAGTTATCAGTCCCATTAAAGCACACACACGGCAACGGCACCACCAAATTCTGCCCCACATCAAGCACCGAAGGATCCGCAATCGAATTCGCCTCTTTAATCTGATCAGCCGACACAAGCCCACCATAAACAGCGTCCGCAATGTTCGATAATGTGTCCGAAGGTCGAGTCTTGTAATGGGTATTCACCGATTTACGAATCCCATCAACGCAAGAGCACGTGATGGGGATTTTGACGAACAATTGCGAGGGTAAGATGTGGGATTCGACATCGGGGTACGAGATGTCGATTGAGTTTGAGGATAAGAGGTTAATTGGGTCGATTTGGAAGAGGGATGCGAGTTCGGAGACTTTGAGGTCGGTGTAGAGGGTGTAGCCGAGGAGGGCGGTGCAGGAGTCGGTGGTGGAGCATGGTTCGATGGTGGATTTGGGGGTTACGCCGGAGATGGTGGTGAACAGGAGGAGGAGGACGGCGGCGATGCGGTGGTGGGTGGTGGCTGTTGGTGGCATTTTGCGGTGGTGGGATTAGGGTTTTGGAGATTTGTGGTGGTGGTGGTGGTGGTGAAAGTTGCAGTGGGAGTGAAGAGTGTTGTAGTGGAGATGGTGGACTCTTTTACAGAGGTGGTGTTGGTGGCTTCAGAGTGGTGTACAAGTGTTGATGCACGTTGTACATGTTGTTAAGCTGTTGTTTTGTTCTAGATGGTTACTTTGAAAGGTTTTGTGTTGTTCCCCTCAGAAAATTCAAATGTGTTAGAATGAGTGTCAATTTTGTACCCAAAATGTTTCGTCAAACAATTAAACATATATTTTATATGATTTTAAATTTATATATTTATCGATACTAATAAAAAAAAGTTTTTGTATGTTACTTGTCATAATTTTAGAGTTATCAACCTTTATTTTTTTGATTTTTTTCCTAATATTTAAATGCCACATTAATTATAAATAATTTTATTTAATTATTTTCATATATTCATATATAAATTTTTATAAAAAAAGATCTTTTTACAGATGCAATTCGTAAAGAAATAATGCTTTTTTATAAAATATGAACTTTTTTCAAAAAAATATTCAAACTTTAAAAAACATATTATATTTTAAAACTTGTGACTTTTAAAAATAAAATTTTTATGAAACAAATTTAATTAAATTTCATTGTTATGATAAATAAATTATTAAAAATGATAGTTTTTTTAAAATGGTTTGTTTTGAAACAATTTGTTTTTAAAAACCAATTCTTTTGAAAAAAATTAAAAATAGTTCAAAATATGAGATCGTTCTTTTATCACTCGTACGTACGTAATGTCAATTATATCTTATATCAAAAACTGTTTTATAATTCATTAACTTTTATTAATAATTATTTAATATTTTATTTATTCAATTTATATAATACACAATATATTAACCTAGTTGTATATATTAGGTTAGATGCGTTGATTTTTCTCTTTTTTTCACTTAATTGATAGTTCTTACTTTATGTTGTAGCCCACTAATAAAGTAACCTCTGATAAGAAGTAATTTATGATATAGTTTAAATGTAATGTAATCTATTTGAGATTTTATGTTTTTGTTCTTGGTTATTGGGGGTTCAAATCTCAACTTCTGATATGTGTACATATAACTCTCATACAAAAAGTTATATTAAGTTTTAAAGTTAAATCACGTATTTTAAGTTGCAAGCACATGATACATCGTGAAGACCAATCCATTGATTGTTAGATCGGTTTTTAGAGCATTTGCATTAGGTTTCGTATCTTCCTCTCTTATAACTATATTAAAAGTTATTATTTTTATTTTTTATTTGGTGTTACATTTATCATTATTTTTTTTTTTCATTCACAAACACTTTCAAAAAAATATTAAAAATTGTTATAGAAATAATCAATGTCAGAAAAAATATGCAGATGAATAGTAACATGTTTTATCTCCTACACTCATAATCGTTTCCTATAATATAAATAGTACACTTATAATAATAATATAAGACACAGACTCTGAATGCTCTTCGTATCTTTAACTTGAGGTTTTGATACTATCCAAGCTATTTATTTGATCATTTTCAAATAAGATAAAAAATTTAAAAATTAATATAAAAACCTATTCATAAATATTTATTTAAAAAAATAAACAGATAAACGAACTGAATTGATAATTAATTCCGGATGAAAGTGCAAGAGTTGAACCTTAAAACTCATTATTTTATATTTAATAGACTAATTTTGATTTTGTAAGAGAATAACTAAAGACGCTAGAGGAATGATTATGAGATGGGCAACGCATAAAACAAGGAATCCATGTCATGTGTCATAAGAAAAGGATAAATCTGCTATCCTTTGATATTTTGATATGTATATAATATTAACATTCATAAATTTGGTAGATGTCAAATTTTGTACTTAATTGTTACACTTTAAATATCAAAATATTTGTCTTTAAAATAAAAAATGAGGATATGGTAATTTATGAGAAGAAAACATACAGATGCATATACACACACATAAGAGATGCACCAAATTATTAAAATATGATTTCATTGATGGCACTCTTAGATAACTAAATAATAAAAATAGAAGTTGATACAAAATGAGATGTAATATACAAGAGAAAAATTATTTGTTTGTTTCATTCCACATAATAAGATGAGTAAAAAAATGATAAAGAGAATTGAGATGATTTTTCAAAATTGATATAAAGGGCTTAATTTTCATTGGTTTAAATTTAATCACTAATATACAATTTGACATATAGATGTTATACGCAAGGGCAAGAGGATAGTTGGTGACGCTTTCCTTTTTCTTTTTGATATGGCTAAAAACTTTAGTCTGTTAACATAAAACTTTGGGCTAGTGGTATAAATTTTTATATAAATTTTGAGTTTGTCCTCCATAAAAAATTAAATTCACCTATACCCTCTTTTTTATGAGAATGTTCAAGCTTCACTACTGATTATATTAAATATCACTTGGGTTGGTAGTTTAGTAAAAAAATAATTAATCACTTTGACACATATGCATATACATATATGCATATGCATATCCATATGCTTGCATATTATGTATACGTATACGTTTATGTTTACGTATACACATAAGCGTGTGTATTACATATATATTCAAACCACTTTTAAATATATTTTCACGTTCAAATAAGCATCTCCATATCCATGATGAAGAAGTGGGCATGTATTTTATGTTCATAATGTAAATAATAAAACGTACCGCATGAAATGCCCCAAACAAAAAGATTAGATTACAAGATTGCATTTTTGTACCACTTGATCGACTCAATAACAGCACCCCCACTGTCGTTGCGACGAGACCGATACATTCATTATAGCTTTCTTTACACCCCTCAGTCTTTAAGAAAATATATATAAACAAAAGTATGTAAAGTATGGTAACTATGTAATCTTATAAGCATTGATACAATACACATCATCCTCTATATATCGTATAAATTTAAGTGTTGTTTGGTAACTTCTGAATGATTAAGTGCTGAATCAATAAGAGGTATGAACCATTAAGTGCTGAACCATTAAGAGGTATGAATCATTAAGAGGTAATATATCGTTTAACTAACCAGTTCAGATAATATATCTTAACCATTCAGTATTAGACATCTTAATCATTCAGCATCAGTATAACGCTTAACCATTCAGAGGTAAATGTCTTAACTATTCAGACATGTGTTGGCGAAACAAACAGTCTGAACCACTAAGTGCTGAACTATTCAGACATTTGAATCATTAAGAGACTGATTAAGAGGCTGCCAAACAACCTTTTAGTATAAGAAAACACATATGTCAATCATACTTGGTGTAACTAACTACTCGACAAAAAAGTCAACTACATTTAAAGTATGAATAGCTCTACTATGCTCCCCTCCAGCAAAACGTGCCTCAACAACATGAAACTTAGAACGAACCATGTCAAAACGTAAAGATAACAACCTTAAGCTTAGAATATCAGTTTAAGTGAGTAGTGTAGGCACATAACAAACATAAAAAAACTAAGTTGAAATCATATATTGGACAAAATGTTAATCAATCTCAAGATGTTTTGTGTGTTGATAAAACACCAAATTGATCGTTAAATATGTGGCATCAATGTTGTCGTATCATAGAGTAGCGGACAAAAAGAGAAAAAAAATAAGGAAATGCTTTGAGCAACCCATATGATGTCTTGAGCCCCAACTTTGACAATTTTTGCTTAAACTTTATGATTTTAACTGATCTTGTATGATAGGAACATATAAATTATTGATTTCATTATTTCACACGTTTATTTAGTTATTTAATACAAGTTAAATGCTTTCATTTCTTAATATTTGACAACTTATTTTTTCTAACGACCAACAAATACATTAGGTCCAGCCACCCGGATAAACTCAATGCCAAAGGTCACCCATGCTTGGTGAACACAAAGAAAACTAGTGGTCTCGCTCGCCCATCATTCCACGAAAAACCTATGCCCAAAGATCCATTGTGATAAAAACATCTAACTCCACAATTAAAAACCATAAGATTGTATACTCCCAAATCAACTTATTTGAGGCTTATTCTCAATACATTAAAAATATAGATTTTCACTATAAAAATATGTAGATTTAATACTTGTTTACGTTCTTAACTTCTAATGAATTTTGTGGTGTCGTCATGCGTTTTCCTTAATCAATCCACATCAGAAGAGAAGATACTTGTAGACTTCGGACCGTTGCATAAAAGCTTTGAATGCTACATGTATTAATGCCCCTCTTGAAATTATTTCTTTTTGACATTATAACGTTTATTTATAGATAGTCATTGTTCTCCTAGTTGTTCTTATTTAGAATTTAATCAGGTTAGATTATTTGGGTTCGAGATTGAGTAATTTATTTTGGTTCACATACAATTATCTTAGTTAGGAAAAAGTAAAAATATATTTTATTTAAAATAGATTGGTTTTTAGTAAAATTCTTATTAAAATATAAATAAACGCAAGGGGATGTTTGTTACAGCCTTTTAATGGTTCAGATGTCTGAAAATGGTTCAACATTTAATGGTTCAAACTGTTTGTTTCGCGAACAAATGTCTGAATTGTTCAAAGAATTATTTTTGAATTGTTAAGCATTATACTAATGCTGAATAATTAAGATCTCTTATCTGAATTGGTCAAACATTTATAGTTGAATAATTCAGCGATATACTTGCTATTAATGGTTCAATACTTAATAGTTCAGTTTTTTTATATTCAGCACTCAACATCCACACTTGTTTTTCTCCTTACTATCTCAGGTCCAATTTAGCCCAATAAGACTTATAAATACGATATTAGCTTCATAAGAGATATTGTGAAAACAAAGATATCATAATTAATAATCCAATTATTTATAAAGTGTTTTTAAAACTACATAAACCCTTTATATTAGTTATTTAACTAAAAAAGTGGATGATAATACTATAAGTGATATAGTCAGAATTTTTTTGGGGGCTAGATCCGCATTTTTCAATTGATGATACTTCATTTAGCTACTTAAATATATAAAAAAATAAATAACAAAAGGCGGAAGGTCGATTAGAAAATGAGATTTTCAAATAGAAAAATTAGTTGATTGCAAAGCCACCTTTGACGCGCTTTTCATTTTGATAGATCAAGTGGGCTTTTTTGCATGAACTTAAGCTTGCTTTGATGCTTGTTGTGCTTCGGGTTGGACCATATCAAAGTAGTTTAACCATTTAAACATAAAAACGCAGCGGATTAAAACCTTAATATTATTATAGTAATCTGAAAATTAAGGCTCATATCATGATAACAACAAACCCAAGAACATAAGGATCATTTATATGTGTATGAACTAGCTATCAACAAGAAATAACAACCAAAAATCAAACCATGGAACTACCTTCCAAAGGCTGCTGAAAAACAGGATTTTGATGAAGAAGGTGAGGTTCTTGAATGACCAAAACACCAAGGAGAGGTGTCCTCAAGCATCCATACCCACAAGCATCAAGCAAACACCTTGTTGCTAGGATTTTACCACCAAAAACGAACCTTGAAAGCTGCTGAAAAACTCTTTTCAGCCGAGATTCCCTTCAAGAGT
>BJCM01088828.1:0-11428 GCA_018326385.1 Flaveria bidentis
AAAGTCTTCGGAAGAAATCTGTCTTCATGAGTTGAAGCTTCGGAAGACTTTGTCTCTGAGGCTTCGGAAGACTTCATATTTGGCTTCAGAAGATATTGGTCTTGGCTTCGGAAGATTTCACACTTAGAATATTTTTGTTGCATATGTGAAACTTCCTAAGCATTCTTCTTCATAGTACTTGTGCAGCATGCAGGAGAGACTTAGGATGTTTAGGTTGCATCTGCATATTCATTAATCTCTACAAATACTTATGCCCAAACTTTGGGCATTGACGTTGCCTATCAAATCACTTGGGATAAGTGAAGCAAATGCTTACTAATGAATATTGACCCTAGAGTGAATTTCAAAAACATGAGGTTGAATTCTGGAACTACACCATGAAAGGCGCAGAAGTTACAAGCTACACCACCCAATTTCATGACCTTGCTCGTCTATGCCCTCACATGGTTAACCCGGAGTTCAAGCATGTAGAAAGGTACATTTGGGGCCTTGGACCCCAAATTCAGAGCATGGTGATCTCATCTAAGCCAACCACCATCCAAGAGGCTATTAGAACTGCTTATGACCTGACTGATTAATTTGTACGTCAGGGAGTGTTTGTAAGGAAGACGATAGTGGAAAAGAACTATGACAACAATAGGAAGTGGGACAACAATCATGGTCGGAATGTTCCACATCAAAACCAAAACAAAAAAGAGGTTGTTAGGGCTTTCACTGTTGGCCCATCTAAGAAGAAAAACAAAAGGTGGGTATGTTGGAAACCTACCTAAGTGTAACAAGTGCAACTTTTATCATCTAGGTGCATGTGGGGATTCCATGTGCAAGAAGTGCAAATGTTTTGGCCATGCGACTAAGGACTGCCAAAAGCCCAAGCCTACTCCTAAAACAGGAAACAATAGTGTGTGCTTCGAATGTGGTTTTACCAGGCATTTTCGCAAGGATTGTCCAAACTTGAAGCAAACTGGTGGAAACAATGCACGTGGTCGAGCTTTTGTGATTGGAGCTAGAGAATCTCGATAGGACACGAACATTGTTACGGGTACTTTTCTTGTAAATAACCACTATGCATCTATCCTATTTGATACGGGTGCTGACAAAAGTTGTGTCAAGCGAATTTAGTCCATTGCTTGAAGTTACTCCTACCTGTTTGACTTCTAAGAATACAATATAACTAGCCGATGGTAAGTTGATTGAAACCAAGAAATTCAAACAAGGATGCATTCTTAGCTTGCCGAATCACACGTTTGATAGAGATTTGCTACCTTTAACCCTAGGGAGTTTCGACATTGTTATTAGCATAGATTGGTTGTTGGGAAACCGAGCAAAAATCATTTGTTATGAGAAGATCGTTCGTATTCCACTTCCGAGTGGAGAGACCATATCGATTCAAGGAGAAAAGCATGGTACGGAAGGATCATTTCATGTATAAAGGCCCGGAAGTACTTACGAGGGCTATCATGCAATCTTGGCGCACGTAATGGAGAAGCAACCCGAGGAGAAAAGAATCAAAGATATACCCATCATGCGAGACTATCCGGAAGTCTTTCCCAAGTACTTGCCCGGTCTTCCACCTCAAAGGTAAGTTGTATTTCAAATTGACCTGGTACCTCTAGCTACTCCAGTAGCACGATCCCCATACCGACTAGCACCGTGAGAGATGTAACATCGTGTATTTTTGGGTTAATTAAAAGTTAACATTGTTAATTCTTGTAAGGGCTATTATTGGCATTTATAAAACTTATGGGTTACTTATGCTTATTTCCTAGTTTATCTTTAATTCTTTATTTTGGAAGTTAATAATTTAATTATTAAATTTAACATAATACTAATAATAATAATATCAATAAATTATAACGATAAAAACAATAATAAAAATAATAATAATAACAATGAATAATAATAATAATAAGTTATAAAAGTTAATAAATTATTTTATGTGAAACATAAAGTTTAGTTAAGTTTAAGGGGCCTTAGTGTCATTTTAGAAAGTTTAAAAAATAAAGTTTGTGCATAAAATGTTAAGAATCAAACCATAGGGAACATTTGTGTAAATAACTAAAACCCAAACCAAGACCCCCCTCTACCCACGGTTTTCACGCCAACCTTTCGGCCATACTCTGCTGAGTCACATAAGTCGTATAAAAATCAAACTCCAACCGTTCCCAACCGTTTCAGGAGCATGGATCGAACCTTTACTACACTTTAATTCGATTAAAGGATCGTTATGGGCTTTCACACAACGAAACCGAAGTCTTCTTAAATCGTAAAGCCGTTTGAGCAATAAATCTTAATAATAGTCAAATTAAACTAACCTAAACGACCATCTAAGAAAACCTAAACGATCACAACTCCTAATTTCACCTAAAACTCACACAATCATCTCATTCGATTCTCCCCTAAGCGTGACCTGCAAACGACTTGAACCTTATCAATTCGACAAATTGAACTGAAATTGATAAGAGGTTTCTAGTCTATTTCGGCATTCGAAGCTACCCACAAGTAATTTGATTATCTTTGAAGATTACTCATCAATCAAACATCATCGGCCGCGGCTTGTTCTTCAATCGTTCTTAACATCATCTCGAATCAAACCGGGTAATTGAACACACCGAATCACTCGTCTTTACATGAGGAACAAAACCCCCATGATTACAGACACTTACAAAATCAAATTGAGTCTCAATTTGGATCAAAGTATTCTACGGTTTAATCTAATTTGGGGATTTCTATCCACTTAACTTTTTAAAATATTAAAACCGAGTGATAGCACAGCCACGACCCTGGTTCACGGGTTAGGATTCCGCCCCACAATCATGAGGTCCCGGGTTCGAACCCGGGCACCCTCATGTAATATTTTTAAGGGTTTTTAGCCCAAACAAAATTTAGAAAATTTTTAATAAATATAAATATTTCTTTGATAAACTTCAAACATTTTTAAAAGACACCGAATATTTTCTGTAATTTTTCTAGGTTTAAATAAATATATATCTTCTTAATAAAATGTTTTAACAAAGATTGTTTTAGAATAAAATCTTATAAAATGGATTGTAAATAATAATTAATAAATCATTATTGGTCTAAACGTCTCTTTTCACTTAATATTGTTTAAATCATGCTTACTTCAAATAATACTCAAATAATATATTTAAACTTTATTAATTATTATAAACGATTCAAATTCATTTTTCTATATTACAACATATGAAGAATATAATTTTTGTATTTAAAGTACTTACAAAAATCCCCAAACTCCACTTAAAACCATAGTCTTCGTTAATTCGTTAAACTTATTATTTAACTAAAATCTTGTATATAATATATATATATATATATATATATATATATATTCTTAGGTACCTTATGAAGGATTTCGTTGGAACGTTTATTTATATTTCTAAATAATCATCATTCCTATACTTATTTGACATGTGAGTATTTCTATACCCCTTTTGCATATTTTTACACTTTGGGGTGAAACATGTTACCTTATAATTATTGCATTTGTAAAACGTTTGATTCTTGTAAAAACTTGGGCAATTCACTTATTCGTTGCGGTTAGTTAAACTTTAGTAATTACGATGTATTGACTATTATATGTGCAATCATTAACTATTGCTAGCCTGGCGACGTCATAGATCTATGGGCCTGAAAAGCATGCTTGGAATCTTGTAATCCAAGTATTGCTAGTCTGGCGACTTCATTAACTATTGCTAGCCTGGCGACGTCATAGATCTAGCCTAGTTAATCCAAGTACACTTAGCTAATCGTATAATCTTGTAAACGTGGAATCTTGTAAACTGTCAAGGTTTGATTGTTGCATCTGTCATACATCCCTAATTACTTTGCTCACTAACTTATGACATGAATTGTCATCTCTTATATACTTATGTATGAAAACTATGGAAATCTCACCAACATTATGTTGACCTTTTATTTTAACATGTTTCAGAAAATGCACAAGTTTGATAGCCATATTTGAAGTTCTTTCACATCTAGGAATGGACCTAGTTAAATAAATGAAATGACTTGGTTCATTTACATCTTATGTTATGTCTATTTTCATATTGAGACTTATGCTTGTAATGTTACTTTTGAAACTTATGATTATTATATTTGTGATAAATAATAGTGTTATGTAGTTGTGAACAATCTTAACCCTCACATCTTGATGTTTCCGCCATCAAGGTTGGGGTGTGACAAGAGATGCAAGAGTTGTCTACTTAATTGCAAGAATTGTTAGATAAAGGATTCATAAGGGCAAGTTTCTCACCCTGGGGAGCTCTAGTCTTTTTTTGTAAAGAAGAAGGGCAGATCATTTCGAATTTGCATTGAGTACCAGGAGTTAAACAAACTCACTATCAAGAATTGGTATCCAGTTCCACGAATCGACGACTTATTCAATTAACTTCAAGGATCCAGCTATTACTCGAAGATTGATTTACGTTTGGGATATCACCAATTATGAATCCAAGAGGAGGACGTCCCTAAGACCACCTTCTGAATTTTTCAGAGTCACTACAAGTCCATGGTCATGCCATTTGGGTTAACTAATGCACCAACTGTATTCATGGATCTTATGAATAGATTATGCAAACCCTTCTTGGATAAATTCGTGATCGACTTCATTGATGACATTTTGATATATTAATGAACCAAGGATGAGCACGAAAAACATTTGAGGTTAATCTTGGAACTACTCAAGAACGAGAAACTATACACAAAATTCTTAAAATATGACTTCTGGATTCAGAAGTGCAATTTCTCGAGTATGTGGTCAATGAGAAGGGAATACATGTTGACCCATCCAAGATAGAGGCCATTAAGAACTAGGAAGCACCGAATACTACGACCGAGGTGCGATAATTCCTAGGTTTTCAGGTTATTTCCAGCGTTTCATTGAAAATTTCTCCAAAATATCCAAACCGTTGATGACTTTAACCCAGAAAGAAAAGAAGTTCAGTTGGGGTGCTAAACAAGAAGCGCCATTTCAATTATTGAAGCAAAAAATGTGTTGTGCACCATTCCATCCCTACCAGAGGAAACCAATGTTTTTGTGGTGTACTGCGACACATCACGACAAGGACTTGGTTGTGTCCTAATGAAACACGACTAGGTTATTGCTTATGTTTCTCGACAATTGAAAGTGCACGAAAAAAATTACACTACTCACAACCTCGAATTAGGAGTTGTCATTTTTGCACTAAAGATTTGGTGACACTATTTGTATGGTACCAAGTGTACTATATTCACTAACCATAAAAGCCTTTAACACATCTTCGATCAAAAGGAACTGAATTTGAGACAACGTAGGTGGGTCAAGCGACTGAGCGACTATGATTGCGAGATTCTTTATCATTAGGAAAGGCCAATGTTGTAGTATACGCTTTGAGTAGAAAGGAATGAACCAAAACATTGCAAGTGCTTGTGTTGGGATTGACGATCCACATGAATCTAACTAGTCAAATTCACGATGCTCAATCCGAAACACTAAAGGAACGAAATTTGAAAGACGAATCTCTTTGCGGCATGGATAAACAATTTGAGATCAAGTACAATGGATCATGCTACTTCATGAACCGAATTTGGGTACCTAATTTTGGAAACTTAAGGAATTATGATGAATGAGACACACAAATCCAAATACTCCATCCACCCGGGCTCTGATTAGATGTATCAGGACCCGAAGGAGTTATATTGGTGGCCAAACATGAAAGCTAACATAGCCATCTATGTTAGCCAGTTCCTCACATGTTCAAATGTTAAGGCAGAATATCAAAAGCCATTAGGACTACTATACCAACCAGATATTCCATAATGGAAATAAGAATAGATTTCCATGGAGTTCATCACAAAACTACCCAAGACACCCATTGCTTGTGATACAATATGGGTAATTGTGGACTGACTAACAAAGTCTACACATTTCCAACTAATTAAGGAAACTGATAAAATGGAAAGGTTGACTAAGATTTATCTCAAGGAGGTTGTGTCAAGACATGAAGTGCCAATCTCTATTATTTCCGATCGAGACAGTTGATTCACCTCTAGATTCTAGCAATCATTAAAAAGGCCTTGGGTACACGATTGGATATGAGTACCACATACCAACCCTAAAAATGGTCAGAGCGAAAGGACTATCCAAACATTGGATGATCAATTTCATTTTGTTGAGAAACCTGTTAAGATCATGGACCAAGAGGTGAAGAGGATGAAACAAAGTTGTATTCCTATCATGAAGGTCAGGTGGAATTACAAATGAGGACCATAATTTACTTGGTAACATAAGGATCAAAGGAAACTCAAATACCCTTACTTGTTTGAAACCCTATCGACTAGTCATAATTTTATGTGGCAACCGGCAAATTTCAAGTCAATAACCGGTCTGACATAGTCATAATTTTGCATATTTTACATGAGTTTCAATTGATTTCAATCTATCTAAGTTCATTTCATGCATTTCAAAATTTCATGCATGAGTGATTCGGCATAATTACCATTTTTACATGCGGTACAACCGGCATACACGAATGTTGGTGTTAATTAATATATGTGTACTAATACATACTTTAATGTGTTTTAAAGTATTTTAGATTCCAAGTTAAATACATTGAAAAAGCTTAAATTTATAAATAAACCTAATCGCATAAATTTATATTTTACCCGAAACGAATCTTTTTTTCACAACTACTAAATACATGATGCATCATTAACGTACCATCAATATTAAAATATATGATATTGTACAAGTTCTTATAATATTTTAATGTATTTTAAAAAAGTGAAAGGTAAAAATATGAAAATATGTAAAAATACCAATAGTGCAACAAATACCACCCAAATACCCAATACATACAAAAATTAAAGTTTGCCTTTTTGGTGATAAAGAAAAGGTGATGTACAAAGTTGCTTGCCTCCTTTCCATTTTTTCAAAACTCTTCTCCCCATGTTGACTAAGATGCATAAAGATTATTATTCCAAGAGATGTAGGGTGCTATTGATACAAGCAAACCCCACACTTTTCCAACACAATTCACTAACACCACCCAACACACCCTTTTCCCTCTCCCTCCCCTTCAAAAATTCATCCAAGAAACCCTCACCACCACTTCATTTGACTTCCAACTCGTTTTCTACAATTCCTGGGTGATTCAAGTAATATTGTTGAATACCAAGTGATTTTTGAAGCTTTCAAGCATCTTACATTAACCCTTCCATCCTTTTTTGTTTGTTTTTAGTGAGAACAGTTTCTTTTTGTTTATATATCTTTCATTTCATCATATCATCCATCTACTAGATTATATGTAACAACATTCATCCACAAAAGTCTTTCATGTTAAAAATGGTGTTTTTACCAACAAAGAGTTTCAAGGATTTTACTTCATACAAAACATTCTAACATGAACTAAATAATGATTCTTGTTTTAAAAAGTAAATATTTATAGATCCATGTTTGACCAAGTTACTAGTTGGTGATTTTATATAAAGTCATCTGAAACGCAAGAAAAGTCACAAAAGGGTTACATTATGTTTACGGAATTTTAGATGTTTTACAAGTATTATTATGAACACTTATATATTTTCTACAAGTTATATTTAGTTAGTGAGTTGTAATATGAAAGTTGGTTTATGACTAGATGTTAAGTTGACAAAGTTTACAAGTGTGGTTATATATATAAACATAAGAAATTAAAAAGGGGAAATATGAACTTCATGACTAAATATTATGTAGTCTAAAGGAAATGTTAAAGTAGTTAGTAGATGACTTTTGACAAAGATGACATATGATTTTGTTGCTAATTTGACATGAGACTTAAAAAATAAATTTATGGACTTTATAATTTTAGTTACTAGGTCACTTAAAATATGGGTTAAGATAAGTTGGTAAATTGACTAAAGTAGCTAATTAATTTACTAAAGAGATTTTACTATATAATGTATCAAAATTACTTAATAAATTAAAGAAACTCTAATTTAATATATGTCAAAAACTAGACCCAATAAAAAATAATCCTACTAAGAACATAATTAAATAATTATTTTAAATATATATGTATTTATACTTGTATTATAAAATACGAAAGCCAGTTCATTTAATTTGAAGAACTGGCTTGTACAGTCTTTTCTTTCTTCTTTGATTTGAAGAAGTAGCTTTGCATCCTCTCCCTCCTTTCTTTCCTTTGATAATTCTATGTCAGCCAGTTCATTTAATTCATCTAAGGGGAGGGAGATGATATTATCAATGTTATAGTTTTTGGTCTGTAAGTAATTGATCTTGACTGCCCTCAACTCATCATCCTGAGTGTTTGGCCTGGGGGCAGCCCTGATAGCAGCTTTCATAAGTCTTGCAGACCTAGTAGAGGAACTTTCTCCCCTCAGCTTCATTTTCCTCTATCACACCCTCAAATTACACCTGCAAAGTTTTACCGCGAGGCGTGTGACAAACCAGGATCTCAGACACGGTCATAACAAATGACACTATATAAATTTAAATAAACGTTTGAACATTAATCAGAGTAAAACATAGTTGAGATAATAACCAATGCGGAAGCGTATAAGTAAAATTTAAAACCAATACTAAAAGTTGCGCAAAACACAACGCCCAAATAAAACTGTTCAATGCAAGAAAATAAGTTTGTGATGCATGTCCTGTGTGAATACTTACCCGTGCAATCTAACCTTAAGCGTTCTTGTGACCTGAGAAAACATGCTAAAATGTGTCAACATAAAGTTGGTGAGTTCACAGGTTTAACAACAGATAATATGTTTGAAAATGTTCGCATGGTAAAGTAATTAAAGCATATCGATAGGTAGCTAGCCTATAATCAAGTTACATAGTGTTTCAAACCGAAGTTGACTGTTTGTAAGTTGTTTGCCTTCCCATCACGTCTAACACAGACAATGGCAAATGTTAGGTCAATTAAACACATGTTTGACCTCCAGTCGAGTTAGCGCGACTAACGTGGGTGGGGTTTGTCAAACCCAGTAGTACTACTCAAAATTACCTCGCTACCTCAATACCAACGGTTTGAGAATGTAAGGGCTTTCATATATGTTTGTACTAACGTAACAGGCGATAAACAATAATACTAAAACCACAGATAAGTAAAGATTGCATGTTTTCTCCCCTAAAAGGAAAGTAATGTAAAATAGGGGCCGTGAAGACTCGCCTTAATTGCCTAGCAGCGAATAAACAAAAGTACAATGATTAGATTTTGGGTTAACCTGGATTTCATTTGGTAGAAAATTAATGTTAATTATTAATTATAAATATAAACAATGTACGGTTTCGCGTTTCACGACTCGGTTACGGTACTGGCTATCGGTTAGCTCCCCAACCACAAACAAGTACTACCGTACACCAGCTCACACAAACATAAAACTTAGTTATTCACGCACACTCCGGATCCTACATGAAGGTATTGCTAATTTATATTTAATTATAAGAGTTTTTTTTTCTTTTATTATAATAAACTCATATGTCATGCATTTATTATAATGTCTCTAAACACAAATCTATATATTATTTTAAGATGAAACCACTTGGAGGTGCTCTAAGACTCATGAAATTACTTTCTAAATCATTTACTTTAACCATAACTTCATCAACATATAAACCACGTACCAAAACACTTGACCCCTTTGTTTGTTGTCAAAAAGAATAGGTTTGACCTACCTTCAATAAAAAGACAATAACTTGAGCTTTACACGTCCAATTTAAGTGTGGTTAGGCTTTATGGAAACCAGATTCAAAAACACACAATTTGGACCCAAGAAACGCAGTGATTGAATTCATGATCATTAAGTTACAACATGCACAACTTAACTAACAGAATCTGCCAGAACACACGATACATATATCCATACATCTATAACCAATAGTGCACATAATGGCAACAACTCCGAAACACCAACAAAACACACACACAAACACAATGCAATGAACCTGCACCCAAAAGTCATCCATGTACATCCATACTTCACACATATGGCAAAAACACACACAAAACAAAGCATACATCACACACAGAACACACACACACATTCCATAGCACTCAACTTCTCCATGCATATGTATTCACAGGAACATTTAACTAGCACTCACCATCTCCATGCATATGTATTCACATGAACATTCAACTGAAAGTATATACATCAACCGTATCCACAAGAACACATACATATAAAGAAAACACACACCATAACGCAACCGAGACTCGAACATTGACACGACCACCGGAAACAAAGCCATGTCTAAACCGTAACCCGAACCTCGAAACCATAACAATATGAACATGGTTATTGATCAAAGAACCTTACTAAACGAGGTACAATGTTGCTACAATTTCCGTTCACTAACTTCGGGTACTCGCGGTTGATCGCGGTGTTGTTTGATAACAAAGGAAGTTGTCGGACATGTGGTGATTGCGAGCAAGAAATCGCCGAGGGGACGGGTGCTACCAAGTATGATTATTCAAGTGTGGTAGGGTGGTTGTTTGACGGCAGAGGGGGTTTCAATGGTTTAGGGTTGCGAATATGGGGTTGTTTGAGGTTGTCGAAGTTTATGGAGAAGAACCGAAGGTGGGTCAGTTATGAGCCCACACATATCCCACCTAGTCCCTCAAGTTCAGCCCATTTGCATAATGCTCCCCCCATGTTTACTTAAATTTTGTTTTGGTTTATTAAGTTTTGGGTTAGTTATTATTAATTACAATAACAAAGTTGTTATATATATATATAAATGTTATTGTCAATTGTCGAGAAAGAGGTTTATAAAGGTTGTGATGTTAACCTGAAAACTCAGGTTGTCACATCATTCTCTTGTTGAAGGAATTTTCGTCCCGAAAATTAGAACATAGAACATCAGGTTCATATAATACGCCAATTTTAACAGCAACGATAGGAGGTCAGAAGCTCTTTCTGATATTTCTAGAACAAGCCCAAAATAATCAACGTAAGGTTTAGTGAGAGTTGTGACATCATCCCCTTGTTGAAGGGAATTGCGTCTCGAAATTTAAGGAAAGATATCTTGAAAAGGAAAAAAATGATACCTTAAGAAGTAGATACTGTAGGATTTTATATGCCCAAGACACGTAGAATATTGATGTGGTTAGTACGTTATGATCCAAGTCGGGTTATACCCAATAACAAGCTTGCAAACACCAATTAATATTTAATTGATGATATGATCATGCAATTAAATATTTACACCAATTTAGAAAATGGGTTTTCTAAATAAGTTGCAAATGGGATGGAATAACTTATTAGGATATTTTGTTCAAGAATATTATTTGTAAGGTTATTTAAGTTAGTTAGATAACATCAAATAATAATTAGAGTGTATAAGTTATACAATTAAAAGGTTAATTGTACAACTTAATATAAGACTAGTTTATATTAATGGGTGATTAAGTTTAAAGGGGAATAACCC
>BJCM01088831.1:0-20293 GCA_018326385.1 Flaveria bidentis
CGCACGACTGAACACTCAGTCGTGCGAATGGATCAACCGCATGGCTCAATCGCACGACTGAACCATGCTAATGGTTCAGTCGCCCGAATGAGCAACCCTAACCTATAAATACCACCTAATTCGTTGAAAAACGTAAGCATTGAACACACTTCAACTCCAGACGTACCCTAGCCGTCCAGAGACCTCTAAGAACATACTCCAAGTTCATAGATCGCAATAGATCGATTCCTAATCGTTCTTAACGTTTAGATTCAATACATAATTGTTTCTACGTGAGTTCTCACTGATTGGATCGCTAATCAAATAGGATTCTGCACTATTTGATTCGGTATACATGTTAATCAGTTGGTATTTCGTTCAATACATGATCCTAACAGTATTACATAACGGGTTGAAAGAGTAAAGCTGATTAGTTGTTACTTGTTACTTATATAATGAAGTTTAGTAATAATTATAAGTGATAACTACAAGTAATAAAATAATAATACTTATTTTTAAACTTTAGTTTTTAAATTTTCTTTTCCAAAAATTTTTAAACACTTTTTTCAAAACAAATCGTATTAAAAATATCATTTTTAAAAGTTTCTTATTTTAACTCCTATTTTAATTATTTTTTATTTATAAAAAAGTTTACTTTTTAAAAACATCACTTTTAAGATATTTCATATTTTAAAAAATGCTTGATGTTTTAAAAAAAACTCTTATTTTACAAAAAAAATATCTTTTACAAATAACATTAATAAAAAGACATATTTTCTTAATTTATTAAAAAATATTTTTAATTTTGTAAACAACTAAAATTATTTAATCTTTAATTTTGGTAATTATTTAAGAGGAGAGGGAAACATAAAAAACAAACTTAAAGGGTCTAGAAATATGATAAGTGTCCCCCTAAGTTACTCTTTTAGTATTATACTAGATTTATTAAACTCGTGTAATACACGGATTGAAAATATAAAAACAACATAATTTAAAACTAAAACAATGACAAATTTATAAGTTTTAAATATTTAAATATTTTTTTGAATAATATAACATACGAATGACACATCTAAAACTAAAAACCATTAGTATTAAAACACACTAAACTAATACATATAATTTATATCAATAAATATTTTTTAGTTTTTTTAATTAATTCTTATTTGGCTTATAAAAATATGTGTAGTTCAAAACAATTTGATTATACAATAAGTTGATAATATAAAAGAATTAAATTCAAAACAAAATAAATTATTACTATTAATTTAGTTTCTTAAAATAAAAAACTTAACTAAAATAATATATTAGTTTAGGCGGGAATTTTTTTTAGAAGTAACATAAGAGTGTCATATGTCATCATAGTTATTCTTTTATTATATACTATAGACTATAGATATGATAAGATGGTAATTTTATTTAAAGTGTAAAACGATTATACAACATTTTAAGCATAAAGTACAAATGTTTTATACAATAGTTTTACTTTTGCACTCATTTAATTAACTTATTCTAATTATTGTATTATTTAATACACATTATTTAATAATGTTATGTTACTTAATTCAGTTTATTAAACTTGAGTTTATTTATAATAATGTAAATTGACATTTAAATTTATGATTACTAATTATATTTTTATAATTAAATACTATTTAAATTAAGTATTATTTTATTTAAATAATTATATCTATACTACTATATAATACATCTTTTTGGATAGAGATGTAATTTTGCCAAGCATACAATCACTAATCTTGTTGGAATAATATAGTTGTATTAAAAACTTTTGTAATATACGTAACTATTTTCTTTCATTATATTTTATCAATAGTTTTATTTTGATTTTTTTTAATGCACCAATCCGATACTAACTAAAATCGAATTCCCAAAAATTTACGCAACAGCTGTACCGTCATAACGCGCAGACATTTCCATTAGTAATAAAATAATAATGTTAAACTTTCGCTAATTAATAAAGATTACAGTTCGTAATTATGGATGTAATACATCTTTTTAGGTTATGAATTTACAAACAAAATAATAACTTCGTATCTTATAATCATTTATATAGTGATATTAACATGGGCGGCCCTGAGGGGGCGGGGTGGGCGACCGCCGAGGGCCTGGGCGAACTCGCTCTAATGTTATACTCGGGTCACAACGAATGGAACTTTTATATTTTAAAATTTTATATTATATATATATATGTGTGTGTGTGTGTGTGTATGTATATATATACCCGTTAACATTTTAACTAGTTTACTATACTACCATTTATTCAATATAAACTCGTTAAAAAATGCTTGAAGAGTTTAATTATTTGATTAAGTAAATTAAATTATTTTGTAACGATACTTTAATTTATTGGTATAAGTATTACTGTCATGTGTTAGATTTTTTATATACGGCTTATTTTATTATTTAATAGAGATTCATTTTTCTCTATTTGCTTAGCGCAAAAATATTTGCGGATTCATGAATATTAATAATAATATAATAACCTTGAAGTAATTAATAGATCTAAAAATGTCATATATTTACTGAAATCCTGTTAACATTTTGAACACGTACTTCGATCAATTATAAGCCAGGCTACAAATACGTTAAAATTACCATTTACATACAAAAAAACAAATATAAACTTCATTTCACATTTGAATTCATAAGACAAAGTAAACATAGCAATTAGTTTTACACATTAAATTTTACTAACTTAAATATCGGAACTCATAATGTCGACATATCAATAACTATTTCATCATCTTCCTCATCACCCCTTACATATATATCTCTCACATCTTCAACAACCTCACACGTAGCCCTAAATCTCTTCACACATCTCATTCATCTTCCACAATGAATATTAACACCATTTTGCTTCTTCTTCTCCTCCTCCTCCCGACCTACATTTCTGCAGAGTGCACGTGTGATGATTCAGAAAAAACAAACAACTACAACAAGACACAAGCCCTCAAATACAAACTAATCGCCATCGCCACGATTCTTATCGCGGGTGGCATTGGCGTATGCATACCGCAGTTCGGTAAGATGTTTGAATCATTTGGCCCCGAGAGCACCCTCTTCTTGGTGGTTAAATTCTATGCTGCTGGTGTCATTTTAGCCACTGGTTTTGTGCATGTATTTCCTGATGCTAATGAGAGCTTGGAGAACCCGTGTCTTGGTGAAAAGGCGTGGGGCGACTTTCCGATGGGGAACTTTGTGGCAATGGTGGCCGCGGTGGCGGTGATGATGGTGGAGACGGTGGTTACTGGTGTGTTTAATGGGTTACGGTGTAATAATAAGACTATGGAGCATGGTGGTGATGAGGAGAAACAGGAGGGTGATCACATGCATGTTCATTCTAACGGTCATGCAATTACTCGCTCGTCGGAAGTTCTTCTCCGTCGTCGGATCGTTTCGCAGGTACGATGCCAATGCATTGTTTTGTTGATTTAGGGTACAAGTGTCTATGCATTTTGTCGGAAATTTATTCCCACAACACCTGCAAACTGTCTTTTGATATTTCATCAAACGACCGTTTACGGGTTAAAAGATGAGTGATAATGTGATATAACCATAGGAGAAACATATAGAAATTAATCTTTGATCAACATTGCGAAATATATCTCATTTTGTTGAGCAACATTGCAATAAATATATCATTTTTTTTAGTATTTGTATTTTGTTAAAAACTCATTGTTTGACTTGGGCAAATATAGTTAATAACACAATCCGGGCAAAATCTTCTTTTTTCAAAAAGAATACGTTTTGGTCAACTGTGAATATTATGAAATATCTTATACATTTAAGAATATTTTTGTTACCCTAATTAGTCTTGGCTTCTGGTCAGGAAGAATGAACTTTTCATCAAAAAATGATCTTCAATACCAAAAAAGTTATTCAAACAATCATAAATATAATACTAATATATACAAAGAAGTAATAAAAAACTATTTTTGTAAAATTAAAGAATATGATATTCGTAAACATTGAACTATTAAGTAACTTTTTCGTAATTAAACTAGAAAGAAAACAAGAAAAATTTATTCGGTGAGTTGTAAATTAACTGTAAAACTATATTTTTACCAGAAATTAATTAGAGTAATATATCATATAGAAATAAATGTTGGTGTTGATCGACTTGTATATATCAAATACAAAAATTTTAACTATAATTAGATTATAAAATAGGCATGTAAAACTATATCTCTTTAATTTTTCGTTGTGAATAAACCCTTATAGCTAGTAATATACATCAATTGCTGATTTTATCCGTATCAATGTGATGTATTAAAAGATCATACGTCACTAGTTTAAGCGTATCCGTATCAATGAATGTTACTTGTACATTAAATAAATAAATACTCTTGGGTCATGTAGTCATCATCAAAAAGATTAAATTATAAAAGGTTTAATGCAGGTATTGGAGATTGGGATTATAATACATTCAGTAATAATCGGAATATCATTGGGTGTTTCTTTCCATCCCAAAACAATCAAACCACTTATTGTTGCTTTGAGTTTTCACCAAATGTTTGAAGGCATGGGCCTTGGAAGTTGCATCACTGAGGTACCTAATTTTAACTCTTTCTTCATTAATTTGCCATCAATTTCCCTGCAAATATTAATTTCTAAAGTTGTAAAATTTTCAGGCCAAATTCAAGGTTGGGACAGTGACAACAATGTTGATATCCTTTTCTCTTACAACCCCAACAGGGATCGCAATCGGGATATGGATCGCTAACACGTATGACGAAAATAGCCACACCGCTCTTATCGTACAAGGGATCCTCAATGCGGCTTCAGCGGGGATACTTATATATATGGCCCTTGTGGATCTCCTTGCTATGGATTTCATGAAATCAAAAGTGCAAAGAAGCTCTAGGCTTCAAACTCTAGCATTTATCTCGATTCTTTTTGGTTTGGGTTGCATGTCTCTTTTGGCCAAATGGGCTTGATTGTCATCTAGAACAATTTTATGCTTCAGTATTTGTAGATGGAGTAGAATATAATAAAGTATGGGCAGTAGTTGTTTGAAGTACACAAGACATATACATGTAGAAATGGTTAGTGTCATATTAACCTAGTCGAAAATGTTAGTAACGATGGTATATATTTAGTTATGATTTTGAATATATTATAAAAATATAAATATTTTTTATAGAATAATTTACTTAACAAATATCCAGCCAATATAAAATTACATATATGTTCATATAATATGTGAAGCCCAATGAAAATTCAACAGGTTCAAACTAGGGGTCGGGTTTTCCAAGCACACCCGGGGCACAATATCGTGTGCCCTTATGCAAGTTAGAAAGGGATAGGAGTTACCCCTAAAAAATAATCAACCAAGAATAAATATATTAGTCAGGTGTCATATCACTTCGTGATATGATTGTGTTGGATGTTTTTTTCTATGACTTAAACTCATGATCTTAAGGTTGCATAGTATCAAACTTATTAGTTCCTATAATGCCTGCATATCGTATCTTTAACTACTCAAAAAATTTAACAGGAGGGGTAGAGGGAACCCCTTAAAAACTTGGTAACCATGGGCTTTACCTCATTCATCCACTCCTAAATGGTAGCCTTCAAGATGAGGTCCATATCGTTGAAGAGTGGCCCAATCTTGAATGGCCTATCAAAGGCCCAATAGAACCACGCTTAGGACTCAGCCCTCAGGACAACTTGCTAAAACTTGAATATATAATGGTTGGGATCGTGTCTTAAACGGGGCAAGATTATTCAGTGTTCAAACTTATTAATACTAATTTAAGATGAAGAACTTTCAAAAGTATTCATCGATGAGATCAGAGAGAAAAATTCTAACTCGAGTAAATTATTGGCAGAAGGGATAGTTTCTAGGTTATGATCGGTTGCGACATTAGAACAAATATTTGAGTTCTACATAGTGATTTATCACCGCTTGTAAAACATGTTTATACCTTGTTGTGGGAATTAAAGTTAATGTCTGCAAGTTCAATGGTTATTTTTGTAACTTGTTCATTTTGTTCATTCTTGTTTATATTTGTATTAATGACAAGAGTTAAGGGGTGTGATGTGTCACATTGGGTAAACTAGTTAACGGTTGTTAACAACTCAATTTAGGGATAAATAGGGAGTTAGGGTTATTAAAAGAAGATGTTGAATTCTCTTGTAATCGCATTCATGTGTAATCATTTCTTTCAATAGAATCGTTCAAGAACTTCTTGTAGTTTTCAATCTTATGTAATTCCAATTAAGTTCACAACAATTGGTATCAGAGCTCAGGCTCGGCTCGATCGATCATCGTAATCAAATCGACAGAACAGGAATTCGAGTGGCAGATGGTGTCAACTAAGTTTGATTTGGAGAAGTTTGATGGTAGAAACAATTTTGGACTGTGGAGGTTGAAGATGAGAGTATTGTTAGTTCATCAAGGAGTGGTTGATGCTCTGAAAGGAGGCAATTCGGTGATACCAATGGATACCACAGAGAAAGAGAAGAAAGAAGCAGAATTCAAACACAAAGACATGATGGAAAAAGCTCATAGTGCAATCATATTGAGTCTTGGTGATTGAGTTCTTAGAGAAGTGCCTAAGGAGACCACGACAGCAGGAGTCTGGTCAAAACTTGAGTCTTTATACATGACCAAGTCACTAGCTAATCGACTATACTTGAAGAAAAAACTATACACGTTTGGTATGGGGTCTAGCAGGTCGATGGAAGATCATACAGATGGGTTTAACAAACACATTCTTGATCTTGAGAACATTAAGGTAAAAATAGAAGATGAAGATCAAGCCATACTGTTCTTGACCTTATTGCCTTATAGTTATGAACACTTTGTGGAAACACTCATGTATGGGAGAGACACTCTTTCAATAGATGAAGTGTTGGATGCCCTCAACTCGAAATAGTTGAAAAGAATATCTGGTTTTAAAGAAGAAGATGGAGATGGGTTATTCGTCAAAGGAAAGGTAGAGGCAGGAAGGGGGAGATCTGAGCATCGTGCAAACAAGAACAGGAAGACTACAACATTTAAGTCAAGATTCAAGAGGAAATGCTTTGTCTGCAAATTAGAAAATCATCTCAAAAGAGATTGCCCAAAGTGGAAACAAAGAAGAGGTGAAGCCAGTCACTCTAAGTCATCTAGTCAAAAGGATGACTCTTCAGATGGCTATGATATTGTAGATGTTATTTGTGCAACCAATGATGATGATCAAGCATTGGATACTAGATTTAGGGTGCTCCTTTCACATGACCCCAATCAAGTCATGTATAAGGAACTTCATATCCTCTGATCTAGGAGAAGTGAAGTTGGGAGACAATAGGCCATGTAGAATCCAACAAAGTGGTTCGATAACCTTCAAGTTAACTAATGGATCCGAAGTAGAGATACATGATGTCAAGTATGTTCCAAGTCTCAAAAGAAGCTTGTTATCATTAGGCACTTTTGAGAGGAACGTGCATCATGTGAGTCTGAATGATGGCAAGGTTAAGGTGATTACAGGGTCATTAGTGGTTCTTATAGGAACAAGGAGGAATAACAACACCTATGTGCTAGATGGGAAAATATTGACCGATGAAGTGTCATCGGTACAGTCAGACATTGATAAATCCGCCTTGTGGCACAGAATATTTGGTCATCTGAGTAGTCAAGGTCTAGAGAAGTTAAAGAAACAAGACATTATTGACAACTTCAGGGTTAATGATGTTGGTTTCTGTGAAACTTGTGTCATGGGAAAGAAGAGTAGAGTAAAGTTTAGTAAGGGTAAACATGTCACTAAGGGAATACTAGACTATGTGCATTCAGATTTGTGGGGTCCTATAAGGGTGAATTCTCTAGGAAGAGCAAGAACTTTATGTCCACTATTGATAATTTTTCAAGAAGTGTGTGGGTGTATGTGCTCAAACACAAGAATGATGCTTACCTGAAATTTGTTGAATGGAAGAAACTTTTGGAAACCCAAACAGAAAGAAAGGTGAAAAGGTTAAGAACTAATAATGAATTAGAGTTCTACAACAAAGAATTTGATCAATTTTGTAAAAATCATGGAATAGCTAGGCATTTGACCATCCCTGGTACACCTCAGCAGAATGGGTTGGCTAAGAGGATGAACCAGACTCTGTTAGAAAGAGCGAGATGTATGAGATTAAATTCTGGATTATCAAAGCACTTATGGGGAGAACTGGTAAGCATTGCTACTTATTTGATAAGTAGGTCACCCTTTAGAGCTCTGAACCTGAGAACTCCAATGGAAGTATGGTCAGGAACTAAACCTGATTGTAGTAATTTGAGGGTAGTGGGATCGGTGGTTGATGCTCATATAAGTCAAGACAAGCTTAGTCCCAGAGCTCAAAAGTGTACCACGCTTGGCTATCCTGAATGAGTGAAGGAATACCTATTGTGGAGGTTGGATGATGGTAGTCCCAAAGTTATTGTGAGTAGAGATGTTGAATTTCAAGAGAACACCTTTTATAAGGATGTGGTTAGAAAAAAAATTGCTTCAGAAGATAATAAATTTGCTTCGGAAGTTAATAAATTTGCTTCGGAAGCCAAAGGATATACTTCAGAAGATGGCAAGTATACTTCAAAAGAAACCAAATTTGCTTCGGAAGAGAACAATTATTCTTCGGAAGGAGTTGGTCATGAGAGAGTTCACTTTGAGGTGGAGTCTTCCGAAGGGAACATGGAGAAGAATGTTCAAGTTGACGCAAATGAAGAAGGAAGATCTAGTGAAAATGAAGGATCATCTTCAAGCACTAACTATAGTATAGCTAAAGGGAGAACTAAGAGAAGTATGGTGCAACCCTTGAGATATAGAGATCAAAGTCACTTGTTTGTTGTTGCATTCAGTGTTGCAGAGCAGGAAAGTATCTTTAAGCCACTTCATTATGATGAGTCGGTTAGGTTAGAAGAAAAAGGGTTATGGCAGGAGGCCATGGAAGAAGAGATGGCTTCATTGATGAAGAATGACAAATAGGAGCTAGTTGATAAGCCTTCAGATCAAAAAGTGATATCATGTAAGTGGCTTTATAAGATAAAATATGGGTTGTCAGGAAGTGATAAACCTATGTTCAAGACCAGGTTGGTGACTAAAGGGTTTACACAGGTAGCTGGGATAGACTATACTAACATTTTCTCACCTGTAGTAAGGCATACATCTATTAGAATCATATTGTCTATAATTGTTGCATTTGATTTGAAATTAGAGCAGTTAGATGTTAAAACTGCTTTTTTGCATGGTTATTTGGATGAAAACATTTATATGTCCCAGCATAGGGGGTTTGTTAAATCTGGTAATGAATAAAAAGTATGTTTGTTGAAAATATCTTTGTATGGTCTTAAGCAAGCCCCAAGGCAGTGGTATAAAAGGTTTGATGATTTTGTTGTAAATCATGGATTTCTCAAAAGTTCATTTGATAGTTGTGTATATCATAAGGAGGGTACCAATGGGAATTATGTATACTTGTTACTATATGTTGATGACATGTTATTATATTGCAAAGACAAGGTGGAGATAGAAAGGGTGAAGAAATTGTTGATGTCAGAGTTTGAAATGAAGGAGTTGGGTGAAGCTAAGAAGATACTTGGAATGGAAATAAAGAGGTGTAGAAGACACAAGTTATGGTTGTGTCAGAAGTCTTATATGAATAAGCTTTTAAGGAATTACACTATGGAAGGGTGTAAAGCAGTTAAGTCTCCTTTGGCATCACATTTCAAGTTGTCCTCACAAGACTCACCATAGAATGAAGAAGAAGAGAGATATATGGCTAGAGTGCCATATGCAAATTATGTTGGTAGTCTTATGTACTTTATGATATGTACAAGGCCAGATTTGGCATACACTGCTAGTTTGCTAAGTAGATAAGTAGTATCACTTGGAATGGCACATTGGAATGTTGTCAAGTGGGTTATGAGATATCTACAAGGTGCTAGGGAGTACTGTTAGCTGTAAAGAACAATTGCAATCAATTGTTGCACTCTTAACTACTAAGGCTGAGTATATAGCCTTAGGAGAGGCTGTGAAGGAAGCATTGTGGCTTCGAGGGATTGTAGCTTATTTGGGCATAAGTGCTAATGATGTTGTGATTATGTGTGATAATCAAGGTGGTGTGCAGTTAACTAAGAATGCCAAGATCAATGATAGAACTAAGCATATAAAGGTGAAGTGTCATTTTATCCGAGATGTGATAAGTTCTAGAGAAGTTGAACAAATTAGTATAGAAAATAATCTTGCAGATATGTTCACTAAGGTTCTACCTGGTCCTAAGTTTGATTTTTGTGTTTTAGGATTGGGAATTGGATGAAGTCAAGTAATTGGCTTTAAAGATGGAGTATTGTGGGAATTAAAATCAATGTCATATTGTGTAAACTAGTTAACGGTTGTGAACGACTCAATTTAGAGATATATAGGGAGTTAGGGTTATTAAAAGAAGATGTTGAATTCTCTTGTAATCGTATTCATGTGTAATCAATTCTTTCAATACAATCATTCAAGAACTTCTTGTAGTTTTCAATATTGTGTAATCCAATTAAGTTCACAACACTTGTGATGTTCGTACAAACAAGCTAGTGTGAACAAATTAACAAGATAATACAGCCTAAGTTTGTCTTACTTAGGGTATCATCATTATTCTTAAAAAAACATTTTGCATGAGCACAAGAGTGATCAATAAAAAATGATTATTAACACTCGTATATAGATATGTATATGTACTCGACCCTAACATGTAGTGTCGGCCCAATGTTATTATGGGGTGAATATAGGGTTTGGAGCCCCAAACACATAGGGCCTTTATTTTATTAAAAAATTAAATATGTCCCAAAACTAATTTGATAATTCGCCCAATGATCGATCCATTGTTCATGTTATAATGCCATGAAGTGGGAACATGCAAGAAGAGCCGACTAAATCAATAAAATATTCATCAATCACCTTAAGTTCTCTCTCTAAAGTTTAAACCATCCATATCCCAATATTCCCATTCACATGCTAAATGCTAATGAAACAATTCACAAAATCACAATCGACACTACGAGTCTACGCACGAAATAACTAATTTGATTGACTGCTTATCACTGGTCTCTAGACAAGTGGTGGTGTCAGCGGCCGAGGTAAATCCATAGAACCGTGGGCCGTGTTAGTCTGGTGGAACAACGTTGATTGCCCTTGCACTGTTAGGTGGTTTTGTTTTCCACCACAAGCTCTTCTCCACCTCTTCATTTGTGCTCACGCAGACGCAGGAGGAGCTTTTGAGTGCGTAGACTATTTGATTTTTGGAAGATGTATTATTAAAAAACGTCTTCCTGACGTCTGCGTCGAGAAGATGTGAACTTACCACTTCTCCACCTCTTCTCCCTCACTTCTCCTTTAATCCTTGAAACCCATTTCTCCTTCAACTGAGTGCATTTTTTTATAAGACAACTTATTTATTTTTTAACTTTTTGGAGGAGTAAAAAGATCAAAATACCCCTTCAAAAAATTAAAAAGTTAAAATTTTTTAACTTTTTAACTTTTTTGAAGAGATATTTTAGTATTTTTATCCCTTTAAAAAGTCAAAAAATAAAAAAGTTGTTTTTCCCACATGCCCTCAAACAATAACCCCAAACCACCAACCACCCTCTCCTCTCGCAGCCCCCCTCCGGCAACCCCTCCGTCACGCCGCCTCCCCCTCTGTCGCGCCGCCTCTCCCTCCCCCTCTGCCGCGTGCCACCTCCCTCTCCAACACCTCCGTACAACGGTGATTCACGAAGGCGGTAGTCGCAACACCTCCGTCCATCCCTTACACCAATTAAGAAGAAGACCTCTGAACTTTCATCTTCACATCAACTCGGAAGAATACTTGAAGATATGGCATCGATTTGCAGCACCTCTATGGCGTTCATTCACGCCTTCATTAACTTCGGTATCACCACCTTCTTCATCGCTACTTGGAGGTACTTCAAAACTATCATTATCGTCATACGTATCTCCTTCATCGGTTTCGAGGTTTCGTCGATGTGCTAGTGTTCGTCGGACGTCGACAGCGACGATGATTGTTTGTATGGCTCCCGACGAAAAGAAATTGACTCGCCGGAATCCTCTGGACTTTCCTGTTGTAAGTTTTGTTCTTCTTATGGATGTTGATTGATTGATTAGGGTTCTAGTTGTTTGGTTTTGTGTTCTTTGTAGATTGTTAGTTCATGAGATTGGTAATTGTAATATTTGATTGCTTAACTACAGCAACTCAAGAAGTATTAGATGAACAGAATCCAATTGAAATATTTGATTGTTTAACTAAAGCTTAAACTCCTCTTAATTGGATTGGGTTTTAGTTTATTTATGTGTTTTGATAATTGAATTGGATATTAGTTCATTTATGTGTTTTTGATATGAAATTATTGATCATGAGTTCAAGTGAACGAACCCTCGTTCAATTTCATCTGTTTTGTGTATGTATGTTGTATGTATGTATGTGTGTGTGGTACAAGTCCAAGGAAATAGATGTTAAAAAAAGATTTAATTTAATAGGTTTAAAAATATGTTTAATTTAATTACAGAATATGTTACAATTCTGCAGATGTTAAAAAAACAAACAGTTTTTTTTTACAAACTGCAGAGTTTGATCCACCTCTTCTGTTAAATATGTCTGCGGACGTGGTCCGCAAACTGCAGACGTTTTTCCGAAAAAAAAACAAAGTAACACTTTAATTGTTTTGTAGTTGAACAAATGGTGAAATGATCAATAAATCATGCACGGTGGTGCCAGAGTACTCGTGGCGCACTGCTACTAAAATCATAAAAAGTAAACAATTAATGCAAGAACATTATTTAGTTTTACTAATTCATATTAGGTAAACAATTACTCTTTTAGTTAATTAATGATTTTAGGTATTCAGTTTATTTGATTATTATTTAGTTAATTACTGATATTTGGTTATTTGATTATTATTTAGTTTTATAGATTAGTTTTGTAAATATTGATTACTTTAGGTGTGTTATATACTTATATTTTAATATTGTTTAGCCTTGCTATCAATTCGGTAAATGTCAAACTGATTCCAAAAATACCCTTCCAGTGTATAAAAAAATGCAAAACGAGTATCTTATTTTGAATCACTAGAAGAATCATTGTTAATATTTGTAACCACAGATAAAAAATATTACGAATCAAGATAAAACCTTGATAAACCTATAAATTTTCATTAACCTACAAATTTAAATGAACCCATAAATTTTGATGAAACAATAAATTTAAATGAAACTATAAATGTAGATAATCGTACAAACTAAGATGAACCTACGAATCTAAATCAAACATTGAATTTAGATAAAACTATAAATTTAGATGACCCTACAAACTTAAACGAACCAAAAAGTTTCGAA
The DNA here is from genome assembly GCA_018326385.1 of Flaveria bidentis. NCBI lineage: Eukaryota > Viridiplantae > Streptophyta > Magnoliopsida > Asterales > Asteraceae > Flaveria > Flaveria bidentis. The sequence continues at coordinate 13,338 of BJCM01088831.1, forward strand.
TGAAACAACAAATTTAGATGGAACTACAAGTTTAAATAAAACCTCCTCGTTTTGCTGATCTAAGTCAATAGAATAATATTATTAGTAAATTCAAAGATCTATTTGTAGAAAGATCCAGTTAATATTTATAATTCTGATTTATCAAAAGATAAATATTCAATAAAAACTTTGGTATTTCCCTTTATGCAAACATTATCAACTAACGAAATAAACAAAAGAAAGTGGTTCGTTTATTCGATAGAGTTAGATGGAGCATTTTGTTTTTTGTGGTAAGTTGTCTAATGTAAATTAATATACAAGTAAATTAGCAAACAAAAGTAGTAATGATTGAAATAATATTACTAGTAACTCAAAAGAACATAAAAAAGTAATATATGTATTAACAATATGAGAACATGGATGAATTCAAAGTTAGGATTGACGGAAAAATTAATCAACTGATAAACAAATACAAGATCGAATAAATAAAGATAAAGAATACAAGAGAATGTGTTGGTAGTAATTATTGCTATTGTAAAGAATTCTTGTAGAAACTGATGACCGTTTCATGTAACAAATGAAAAAAAATCAAGAAAACAATGAGCTTTTTAAAGTACTATTGAGATGTTTATATAACTTGATCCAATAATGCACGAACAATTACAAACCATAAATTTATGACTTTCCGTTTAAATGTAGATGCTACTCATCAAAAAATTACCCAAGATTAACATAATATCAACATACAATAAGTCACACCATTAGTTAATCATATATCACATAAGTTTCATCCAATTAAGATGATAATGAGACTTTAGCTCATAATGAGCTTGAACATAATAACAAATAATATAGAAGATAGATATGAAATTATCAATTAAATGAAACAATCAAACCGGTGATCCACAATGGATGATGTTTAGACAATCCCGAGCTTCTTTCAAGTGTTGTATGCACCTCCCAACCCTCCCAAGAGTCTTTAAAACTTGATTACCGAGAGAATTCAACAGGACAACCCTTTGACCCAAAGCTTGCCTAAATGATGGACTTAGTCCTCTATTTATAGGATTTCTTGAGGTTTAAGCATTGCCTTGTGCCTAAAAAGCACGGCCCTATTTTAGTACAATGCTTAAGAAAGTTGGTTAGTTCGAACATGCAAGAAGTGTCGGGAAAGGCCCTGCGACTCATGGGGCACGACCCCGTGATTGGTGTGGGGCACGACCTCATGATTAATTTGAGGAATAGTAGTTTTTGTCATGTCAAATGTCCAATCATGAGGATGTGCCAATTTAAGCGCGAGGGTGTTTTGTAGGCAAGTCATAGGGTTATGCTTAATTAGGCACGACCTATGCTTGGACTTCAAAGCTTGTTTTTTTTTTTCAAATTCTTGCTAAATATGTTTTTTTCTTTCATCTTGTCTTTTTGAACACACCTGAAAATACAATTTAATATTTTTAAGTACATTTTTATCATTTTAAGGAAAATATTAGGGAATAATTTATGTGCTTTAAATAGGTTTTCGATATATAGTTTAGAGCACATCACCGGCCCTTCCAACATCATAAAAAATAAGCCCAATAGTCTACGACAACCTCCTAAGTCGTATCCAAAACAAGGAAAAGATTAGAAGCCCTTGAGGCAAGCGGATGTTTCCTAGTGGACTTGACTGATAACCGTGAGAAGTTTGTTACTCGATGAACATTGACCTTGGTTCTTTCATAAAGACTAGGTTGACATATTGTTGATCATTTTCACGCAAAACTTATTGGTAGTCCAAATGAAACGACAAATCAATGAGGGCTTGTTCATCGAGTATTTTTGACCGGGTGTTATGTAAATAAATAAATTTATGTAAAAGTAAATATAAGGAAAAAGTTATAACTTATTATCTATATTGGTGTTAAAGCTTTTCCAAGTAACTTTAAGTATAATATGTAACTATAAATCCTATCACTTTGTCATAGCACATTAACGTACCTGGCTTACAAGGAGGGGGAAGCCACCCACCTAAACCCCCTCCCCCTAAATATTTTGCAACCACCCCTATAAAACTTTTGAAACTAAAAAAAGAGTAAGATTGTCTCACAAATATTATTAGTGGCGAAATTACAATAGGGTCCAGGGTAACGGTGATCTTCTTACAATTTAGCGAACCATATTATCTTACTAACCAGGGTTTGTAATCAAATAGATTTTTAATACTTTCACCCTCAAATAATCAAATAGTAAGAAGGAAGAATAAAAAATATATATATATAACGAGATAAAAATATTTTTTTAATAAAACAAACTCAAATTATATTGCTTTCAAAATATAACAGATCAAATTTATATCTATTGACCGAAAATGTTCTCAAACATGTTCAATATCATTGGTATTAAAAAGTTTGGGGGCCGTTTTAATGATTAGTATAATTGCTTTAAACATATCACATATCATCATTTTTTTTAGTATAATTGCTTTAAACATCACATATCACTATTTCTATGAGTATGGTTGTTCAATACGGTTTGTGATATACATATGAAAATACAAGAGATTGGAGTTGTTTCAACAATGTTTTTCAGAGATGAACCGAATCCAAACAGGTCTAAGCTGAATTGGACCAAAAAAAATATTTTATTGTGATAAACAAACGACCTTTAAACATTCGGCCCCCATAAAACTTCTATGTCTGTCACTGCTCACGGGGTCGAGTCGTAAAATAAACTTTTACATAAATGCAAAGAAAAGTTATATGCATTTGATCCAAATTGATCTTACACGCTTTTAAACCCCGAGCACGCAAAAGCTGAAGAGCTCTATAGAACGGGGTCTGCTTTTTATTATCAAATAGTAATCGGGGTCTAATTTTTATTTTCAAAAGAGTGATCCTTATCTTATCAACCACCATAAGATTCAAATTCATCTGACACTCGGACTTCAAGAAGGTAGCATGAAAATTAGTAGAGTCAGCATGCTCCATACATATTTTTGGCAAACACTATGTCTTTACATTAGTCATTTTTTAAAGGAAAATATACAATCCTGCTTCGAATGAGAAGTATTGTTATTTTAATCGGACTCATCTATCTGGTTCCCACTTTCGAGCAACGACTGCAATCTCAAGCCCGTCAGAAGGAACCCATTACTAGAAAAAATCCCTAACTTAACTAGCATTTTGCTCAAAATAATACTTGAACCCACAGTCTCCTCATATTTTATATCACCTTACTATTCTTTACATTAGTCATATTAAGAACAAGTACACACTTGGATAGTTGGATGTGAAACCTCCTTTCGTGTTTGAGAGCGATTATCAAGCTAAAATGATGTGTTTGTGTTCTTGATTTTGTGTTTTCGAAGTATATTGATGAAAAGTTCGCTAAGTATTTCGGTTTCTCCCAAGATCTTTAATTATATTCGTTTAGTGAGCTAGTGGAGAGAATCACTTGACTAGTTTTAATTTAAGGACTCATTCCATTTTTGAACCACCAACTAATCCAAGCAGTCTGACTAGACAGTTTAGGAGAGTTTACATTTGTTTTTCAGCTTTGAAAAAAGGATTTAAGATGATTAGGAAGGAGATACTTGGCTTAGATGGATGTTTCATGAAAGGTCCATTTCCTGGACAGATATTGACTATAGTCGGAGTTGATGCAAACAATGGGATATATCCTGTTGCATATGCACTAGTTGAAGCTGAGACTTCGAGTTCATGGACATGGTTCTTAGAATGCCTTGGAGATGATCTTGACCTGAATGTTAGGTCCAATTTCACATTCATCAGTGACAAGCCGAAGGTAATTTAGTCTTTAATAATTATATTTGATTAAATGTATTATTACTTAATTATTATATTCATTGTTTGTTAGGGTCTTATACCAGCAATAGCCAAGACATTTCCTAGTGTTGAGCATCGGTATTGCTTGAGACACATACATGAGAATATGAAAGAAAAATGGAAAGGAGATGTTTTCAAATACATGTTATGGAACTATGCTAGTGCTACCACCGTGCAACAGTTTGCGAAGAGAATGGAGAAAATTAAGAAGGAGGATGCTAGTTTACATGCTTGGTTGAATCAGATTCCACAAAAACACTGGACCAGATGACACTTTAGTGGTAAGTAACAATGTTGAGCTAATGGTAACTATATTTTTACTAATAAACTTGAAGTTAAAGTTATATTCATTGTAAACAGGACGGGCAAAATGCGATGTACTACTTAACAACTTGTGTGAGGTATTCAACAAGCAGTTGGTCGGAGGAAGAGATAAGCCTATCATCACTTGTTTAGAATACATCAGAGAATACATGATGAGAAGAATTATGTTGGTGCAAAAGGCAATAGCAAAATATGAAGAAAAGAATGAAGGACCTTTGACACCATATGCCAAAAAGATGTTTGATGCCATCAAGATAGAAGCTGCTAAATACAAGGTTGCAATGGCAAGCCCCCACAAATATGAGGTAAATGTATTTCTGGATAATTTTACATATTTATTAAATTTTGATTGATACTTAAGTTTAAATTTTCTTCATAGGCGAGCATGACCGGGACAGACCAACATGTGGTGATTATTGATGCCAAAACATGTAGTTGTAGAACATGGGAGTTAACTGCCATGCCTTGCAAACATGCAGTTGTAGTGTTATGGAACATAGAATAGCATAACTATGATATTGGGATTCTAGAAAGGTGGGTGTCAGAAGTATACTGGTTGGATACATGGAAGAAAGTCTACATGAACACTCTTGAGCCAATAAATGGAAAAGATCTTTGGATACCAGTTTCGTGCCCAACCAAACTAATTGCTCCAAAACATCACACGCAGATTGGTAGACCCAAAAAGATGTGAAAAAAGTCTGCTATTGAGATTGAAGAAGCTATCACAAGTACTGGGAAGTTGACCAGAAAAGGAACTACTAAAACTTGTGGAAAGTGCGGGAACAAGGGTCATAATAGTAGAAGTTGCAAGGGTGAAGCTCAATCACAGGATGCATCGCAAACTGCACCAAAAGCAAGTCAAGATTGAATGAAAAGTTATTTTTGAACTTTTTTTAGTTATCTATGGTTCAGTTAATTAGTTTTTGAAACTTCGACTACATATGTTGCTTTTTGAAACTTAGATTATCTATTTTGACCCGTTTGGTTGGCTTAATATTGTTACATATGATAGATTATCTATTTTGACCCGTTTGGTTGGTTTAGTATTGTTACATATTATAGATTATCTATTTTGACTCGTTTGGTTTGTTTAGTATTGTTACATATTATAAATTATCTATTTTGACCCGTTTGGTTGGTTTAGTATTGTTACATATTATAGATTATCTATTTTGACCCGTTTGGTTGGTTTAGTATTGTTACATATTATAGATTATCTATTGTGACCCGTTTGGTTGGTTTAGTATTGTTACATATTATAGATTATCTATTTTGACCCGTTTGGTTGGTTTAGTATTGTTACATATTATGGATTATCTATTTTGACCAATTTGGTTGGTTTAGTATTGTTACATATTATAGATTATCTATTTTGACCCGTTTGGTTGGTTTAGTATTGTTACATATGATGGATTATCTATCTTGACCCGATTGGTTAGTTTAGTATTGTTTCATATTATAGATTATCTATTTTGACCCGTTTGGTTGGTTTAGTATTGTTACATATGATAGATTATCTATCTTGACCCGCTTAATTAGTTTAGTATTGTTACATATTATTGATTATCTATTTTGACTCGTTTGGTTGGTTTAGTATTGTTACATATGATGGATTATCTATTTTGACCCGTTTGGTTTGTTTAGTATTTTTACATATTATAAATTATCTATTTTGACTCGTTTGATTGGTTTAGTATTGTTACATATTATAGATTATCTATTTTGACCCGTTTGGTTGGTTTAGTATTGTTACGTAAATTATAATGAAAATGACCACAAATGCATTTCATTCATCAACTTCCATACATTAGACTAGACAATAAGTCCATTAATTACCTACTACAACAATTTAGAAGATTTAGTACATATCAACAACATAATAAAGAAACACCTAATAAAACAACTAACTAGATTTAGTAAACATCAAGTACATAACAAAGAAACACCAACTAAAAGCTATAATAAACTTCAATCTTTTGGCTTGCGTAGCACTTGCAGTAGCTAGTTCTTGATACTTGTTAGTCAACAAGAAAACTTCATTAGCTTTGGCACTTGATAATTGCTTCTCTTCACCTATGACAATGTTCAATCTTCTTACTTCATCATCACTTGAATTTCTTAATTCTTGACATTCATTGATTCTTTTGAGCAATCCACGTATCACTACTTTTGACCTTGCACATATTTCAGGGTCAAACCATTCGACAAAGCCACAACTTGATCTCTGTAAATAAAGTTCAAATTAGTAATAAATAAACTTTCTTATCTAGTAAGCCATAACTTTCTTATCTACCAAAAGTAAGTTCAGATAAAGACTAATTACCATATTAACTTCAATAGGAAATTGGATTCAAAACCAAAAACCAACATTCTTACACAACAATGAAAATGACGACCCGGATTTGCTTCGGTCCATGAAGTTATAATCATGGTTCCACAACCGCAAGATCAAATGGGGTTCATTCCTGAAAAGGAATTACCAACTTGACCATGATTAGAGCTCGAAAATGAGCTTTTTAAATGTGATTGAAATAAGGTATTACTTCTTCTTGAAGCCATTCCTTCTTGAGCAGATTTTCAATACTTAGGGCTTCAATAAAATTGGTGGTTTTGAATGGTGGTTTATGAACACTAAATGAAATTAGGGCTCAAATGAGTTAAGACATAGTGTCAATTGAATGAAGAAGCTCGAAGAAGAAGCTGGAGGGGGCGGACGATCGAAGAAGAAGAAGGGGGAGGGGGTGGATGATGGAAGAAGGGGCAGGGGGTTGGATCGATGTTGTTGGGGTTTTTTTGGTTGAAAAGATTAATAAATTGTGTCAATTG
>BJCM01088835.1:0-10520 GCA_018326385.1 Flaveria bidentis
TGAGAAAGTGATTGCTGAAACATTCTAATATAAGATTTGTGAGATGGTAGATATACCAGAGGAATGAAATTTTAAACCAAAAAGGGTTTAAAGCTAATTGCAAATTGATTTGTAGTTAGCAAAGATGAACAAGGTTGATTTAAAGCATATTAAACACAATATAAACTAGGTCAAGTTTTGGTTCTTCTATGGATTAATAGTTAACATAATATGAACTCAACATATGAACAAACAACCCGTTAAATATATAACACAAAATTACTATATGTTGTTACGAGTTTAGTAACATGTGGGGCACCGTAGAACAACTAACCTCAAATAGAAATGTATATATTATTGTCTATAGAAAACTATTAAAACCCATGATGATTAGGTGCAAATATTATTAATTATCCGATGATGACGACAGAAGACGGGGACAATGATATCGCAAAGACAGATCAAAATTAGTTGCTGAGAGTGTAATCCAACCCGAGATGAAAAATATCAAAAACCGAGTCGTTAAGTCAAGCGAAAAGGCTGCCTCTCTGCTGGTGTTGGTGAAAACCACAACGAACGGATCAGAGTAAACAACAATGTCGAATCAGACCACCCCAACCCTAATGAAGATTTTTACAATTGAAAAGAAAGCCGTCAAGTTGGTCGGTCACCATTGATAAATAAGAGGGTTAGTTTGTAGTGGAACAAGGATTGTTTATCTGTAGTTACAGGGGAAAAGAACCACCCCAAGAAGATTGACAGTGGGGAGGGATCAATTGTGTTTGAGATTTAGAGGCAAATCTGAAATTTTTGAAAAGTATAAATATTTAAGATTTAGGAGAAAACAGGTTTTGGGATGAAAATTAAAATATAAAAAGATTTTGTTTTGTTTTGTTTTATATAAAAATGAATATATACCAAAGTTCATACAAAATGTGCTCATGACATAATTTCCATTTTCTTAATAAGCAATATAAACAACGTCAAATGACCAGGTCAAGTAGTATTTAATTTTAATTTCGTATAGACTGAAATACTTATAGAAATAACTTTCAAAACTAGGATCATTAAACTTGAGACATGAAATCGTAATTTATACATATAGATCATTAAACTTGATACATTAATGGATCCATTATGATGTATGCAAGTCTCTGTGTTTAACTTTATAACACTTCTAACAAATGTATTATTTAAACTAGTAACTTATTTTCTATTATTGAAATAATTTTTTTGGGCTATTAGATGTAATTTTTCTCTTTTTTCATGATACCTAGGTTTAAATCTTTAACTGCATGTTGTTTTTTATTTTTTTAATATCATAAACTACTCTTCCCCTAAAATTCACTATCATGTTGTTTTAGTATATGACAAAAAACATAATATTATTTATATGATAAACTTTTAATTAAAATCACAATATTTTTATTAAAAATTGCTTAAATTACAAAAAGCAGTAACGTTTTTCACAAAACCTTGTAAAATTTAATTGAAAATATATGTTTTAAAAAAAATTACAACTTTCAAGAATATGGTTGCAATTTCTAGTAATGTTGGCAACTTTTCTATAAAAAGGTTGCAATTTTTAGTAATATTGGCAACTTTTCAATATAAAAGTTATAATTTTAATAGAATAATGTAACTTTTTATGTAAAAGGTTGCACTAAATCTTTTAATGCAACTTTTATGTTATACGAAGTTGCATTAGAGTTAGATGCAACTCAATTGAGAAGAGTTGCATCTCTAGTCTCATTTTCTAGTAGTGTTGGTGATGATTGTGATTTCAAACCAAATAATATCACATCTAGGTTTTCTACCTTAAAGATCACCAAATTTAGAAGGCCTACAACAATAACCCACATTGTTAATGATCAAACCACATACCGATGAAAATCAATTTATTATTGAAATTCCAAAGTGTTTAATCAAACAAGTTAACATATAAATTAAAATACCAAAAGATTAAGTTCAATCCACATTTAAAACAAAGTAAACACTAGTTGACGAATAACCATCAACCCTACTCCTCGGAATGATCATGAAAGTTTTAGCTTTGAATCATGTTGATTATGTCTTCAGTACTTCTTTTTGATCTTTGAAGCATGAACAAGGTTGTAATCAGGATGATTTAGAAATGTATTGATCACCATTTTTTTGCCGAAAAATCGCCTCTACACTTGCAGATCTCGTATGTATTCAAAACTAGGGTTTCGCACTTTATAAGATAGTTTTAAAGCAAAAAAACCCAAATTCACGGCCCCCCCCACCATAACTTACATCAATTTGGCTTAAGCTACAACCCCCACGTCTTAAAAAGACTAAAACTTGTGCGTTATGTTGACAATTTGGCAAGTACGCTCTGGGCTTAGGCTATGCCAAAACTGGAGTAGGCTATGCCACTTTGTTGATTTTTCTTCAAACTTTTCCAATTTGCACGCATCAGTCCCACTTCTCGGTTTGCAAGAGATCCCCTTTTATGTTTCTAGAAGCTTGTTCCACGTCAACAGTAGTAATTTGCTTCTAATGGGCATAATAGCATGTTCAAATTTATGTCATGCAATAGTACGTTGCTAGTGATGGTCGGTTTGTTGATGGTTGGCCACTGATGTAACTGATTACCTCCAATGAGCTCCCACTTACAACAATTCTAGCAAGTTCGCTACTATTCAAAATACTCAATACTTGGAGAATAGGAGTTTCAATAAACCATACAACTAAACTACTGTTACTTAGATGTTAATACAATTTAACACTTGTGTTTAATATGTCAAGTTGTTTCTTATTTTTCTTCACTCTATACCTTAGTTGAAGATACATAAATATTCACATAAATACGCATACACACATAGCAAGGAAATGTTTGTTCCTACTAGACGATTGATTCTTTCCTGACGATACACATTACTTCGACTATTGTGTGTTTGAAACATACTTTGTTCTCTAATGGAGTAACGGGGGACACAAAACGTGTTTAAGGTTGAACACAAATCCTCAACCACCACGTACATTGGTCATCCGTGCTCTTGTGTATTTCTTTTATTATAAATGTAACGAGAACTGTAATCTTGTCCTTTTGGAACGAAGGTTAATAATACTAGTACTAGGATGAATTTTCACTTTATAACATGAATTAGGAAACATGCGGGGAAAGAGTTGTTTGATACTCTAAACAAAAACTGAAAAACATTATTAGATAACATAAAACAAACGTCTGATTTCAGGATACGCAAAACTGTCACTCTGAACATTTTAATACGCAAAAAGTTCATCTCATCTACAATAGTAAACATGCCTGTATGGTTATCCGTAATAAAATCATTTCTTTTCTGCCTGCGTCTTCAAGACCACCAAAGAACAACCTTTAGCTGAATTATGATGATTTGGAGTTCACCCAATGAGTTATCTCTGTTGCAGCCTGCTTGTATATCTCATCATAATGAAACGTCTCCGTAAATTTATCGTAAGCGTTCGCCTAAAAAATAATGAATTTAGTTATATGTATGTAGTTATAAATATTTAACATACACATGACTTTGCGATTGTCAAGTAACAGAACAAACTTCTACTTATATGAACATTTAAACCAAGTATTTTGGTAATTCTGGGGATTGTTAACTATTGGACTCCGATGACACCTTATCGATGTTGATCGAATCATATAGCTAGATGAAAATTTAAAATAATATTTAATAAAGACAGCTGAAATCAATGGAAAGACATTATCATCTCAAAATTCTTCCAATCTCAAAAAAATAGAATTTGAGGTCCTAGAAAAATGGGGACTATAGTCATTGTTTTATTTAACTTAAACAAAATGAAAAAGCTTAAAAACTAATGAGAAAAAGGGTTCTCAATTGACCTTGTTTTTTAAATGTCGAAATTCACGAAAAACTTTACGAATCCTAAATTAAAATAACTTAAAAAAATCTTTAACCCACTAAAAGTTAAAGTAGGAGCCGGTTTTTGTGCCAAAATTTAATCACCACTTAACCCCAAATGTAAAGGAATGGTTTTCGGAAAATAAAAACACGTAGACAACTATCCAATGTAATGTTTTCTAATGGAATCGTATATTTATCACTCGTTTTTTAAATGTTATTGTATCTTTTTTTATGTGATCCGACTCAAACCGAAAATTCTAACACAAAGATGAGATACATTTCAGAACCATTAAAACTAACCCCGGAGGGAAAAAATATGTCCGGCTCTCATGGAAAGAAAAATATTATTTGAATGAAACATTACTTACTTGGGTATGAATCATAAACATGATCTTAGATTCATCAGAAGAAATCTGAGTTGAAACAATCTCAAGCTTGTGCTTCTCCAACACGAAGCATATTGCCGTAAGTAGCCCAGGCTTGCGGGGCGAGCATACGTTAATATGTGCATCCCTGCCACACACATTCAATGTGACATTTGATGAAACCCATGTTTGGAAAACTTTTGGTGAACATAATGGGAAGGTTAATGAGGTTGAGCTAGATGGCGAGCCCTTTCCAATGTGGCTCGTTGAAGAAGCCTGATCGGCTAGAACCGACTCCCTCGAGTTGATGGGCAGTAGTCTTTGTGGTTGAACCAAAGATGCAGTAGAGGTTTGGGTTGATGGACCATAAAGCTTTTCTAGCTTTTTTGTTTCAAGCCTTTGGAGGGTTTGTTGCAAGGCCTTAATGTACCTTACAGCCTCATCAACTACTGAAGATTTGTCTGCCTGAAATAAGATGGTAATTTATGAAAGAGTAAGATAACAAAATTAAGTTTCAGTGGAATCATTAAGTTGTTTTAAGATTATTTAAGAAAATATTAAGAGTTAATTTCTATTTGGATTCCTAAGTTTTGATAAAGTAATTATTTTCTTAGAAACATCAATTTATCTTGAAAAATTTCATAAATTATTTGATTTCAATCCAAAAGCTTCATAAGTTTAGATTTAAGTTGAAAGAAGTACCAAACTTTTGGACTGAAATTGAAACAATTTATGATTTATTTGGAGGTAAATTATGTTTATAATATTTTGGATGAAAATAGTTATTATTGTCAAAAATTAGAAAGCAGAATCAAAATTAACTCAAATATAAATTTTAAATTACTTAAGAAGATGTATAGAATAAATGTAAAGCTAGAGCCATTTAACCTAACTAGTAATTTAAGCTTCATATTTTATTTTCTTAAATCTTTTTATTACTATTCTAAATTTACGCCGAAGCATATATAATATTTTTATGTTTTTTAAACTAAATGTATATACATATTTTAATAATTATATCATTTATCACATTATCTGCTACTTAAATCTGTTAAACATTCAGATCAGTCCGACCTTGGACCACTAACACGACGAAACATTTTACAGTCCATTTCTAACACAACTTTTAATCCATTTTGTGGAATATTGACACATGAATCGAGTTTAGAAATAGCAAGCGCCTTTACTATTATATATACTAATTAGCAACTTTTCTATGCATTGTAAGTTGTACTTTATGCTTCACGAGGTGTACAATTTGTTTTATTTTTTTCTTTAACTTTTTTATTCTAACACAACACTTCTACATCTTTTACAATTTAGTCTCAATAAATTTTTACTTTCAACTTTGGTTTCCTATACTTTTCATATTTTATAAATTTTTATACTTTTCATATTTTATAAATTTTTATACTTTTCATATTTTATAAATTTTTCGTTTTACGTCTCGGCTAAATTTTACGAGTTAACACGCCATAACGTGTGTGTGTCGTTTAACGGTTTTCGCCTACTTTTCATTCAATTTATTTTTTTACATTTTTATGGTTTTCTTGACGTTGGTGGTCAATAACGATGATGTGCCATTAGTATTACTTGGCGCGGTTTTACGCCTCCCACCGTAACGCGAGAGCCTTTATACTAGTACCAATATAAAACCCAAAATAAGTACTTTTAGGAATTATTTAATGCTACAATATTTAAAAAAACTTCACACCAATTAACTAGTGGAGATCCATCATCCATCATAGTCATTATGTCATATGAATCGGTGAAGTTATATATCTTTTTCCTTAAACAATCACTTTAGGTTTTAAATTGATAGTAACGTAAGTACATAGAGAATGACCATCGATTCGCTGCTAGTGAGACCACATAACAAAATATTGTGCCGTTAAAAATAAAAGGCCAAAATATCAGGGTTTAATTTTAATTTCCATTCAAGATAAATATAGTAAAAAAGTAAATTGGATTTTAATTATCTTAGATATCAATTTGATAATACCGCATTGATAATTAAACCAATCTTACATCTAACTTATATATTCATTGTCGGAACAAATCCCGCACACATAATCATCATTGATTACACTTAATTTCACTCATAAAAATGATTTTTTATGATTATAAATGAAATGAGACACATTTTTTAAGCAAGTAGAAATCAAGTATAAATCTATTATTATTATGTTTAATTCTTCTTTTCTAAGCAAGTAGAAATCAAGTATAAATTTATTATTATTATGTTTGATAAACAAACTGAAAGTTATAAGTTAGAAGTGTCAATAAGGAGATCAAACTTTTAGTATACTTATCATAATAACTCATACTTTGAATTATTAAAATCAACTTGTCATAGTACAAATGTTATTTGATAGTTGTAACTAAATACATCGAACTCAAATAGAAATAATCAAATCTGTCGATGGGTTAAATATTACCACTAGAATTCAAATGGTAAAGAAACAAAGCCATAGAGGTATTGAATTGAAATCCGTACCTTGACAGGGAGTTGAGGCATTAAGGCATGAAGTTGATGGAACATGTTCCTCATTTTCTTTCTCCTTTCTCTCTCTGTCCATATATGCAAGTCATGATCACTTGGCACAAGCCCTCTTTTTGCCTTAGCATTATGAAGACTCACCTTGGTGTCGTCTTCGGGTTTGATCTCTTTTTTTATCTCAAAACCACCATCATTTTGCTTGACAGTCGTCACCACCACTTCTTGGCCTCGATCACTTGAACCATCCAAGTCCCCCGTCTCAAGGTGTTTCCTTTGACTATGACATTTACGTATGCTTAGATTGCGTAAATTCTTATCACCTGAAGATCTGTCCTGACTACCACCAGAACCACCACTAGATTTGCCGGAGTCGGACATAACCCAAGGACTAGTTTCCCAAAAGAACCCTTCTTGACAAGCCTCTTCAGCCATGTTAGATTCTATATATGCAAACGAGAGGAGGGATTAAGGAGCAATGAAATAAAGGTGTGTTAAAAAAGATTTTGGATGTAAAAAGATTGTTTATTTAAACAAATATGACATACCTGACACGGTATCTATTGTGTTTTATCAAAAAGTTAGTTCAAATCTTATAATCAAATCATGTATATAAAAAGATTATTTATGATTGAACTGGCTGCGATTGTTAATGCGTATATATGTTGAAAAACTTATGCTTATGGTTAGAAACATGGATGAGGCCTATTTATTGTAAAAGAAATATGTAATTTCGCTATGTATAATGCTTAATGGTTATAAGTTATGGTTGATTAAGAAAGTAAGTTTCACTATTTCTTTTATTCTATGTTTATCATACTTATAAAAAATATATTTCCGGATATAACTTAGTTATTCTCTTTTTCTATATTTATGAACTATATTAATATTATTACAGATATTATCATACATAAATGAAGTAACAACAATCATTAGCGTTAATATTAATTATTATTGTTATAGTTGTCAGTGGTTTTAAATGTGGGCGTAAATATAAATTCATGATATACTTTTTCACGTGATAAGCGAACAGTATAAAACACAATATTGTTCATTCATCTATTTTGTTAATTACGTTATTAAGACAGCTAAGAATGTAATCATTAAAAATATTGTGATAGACGAGCGTTTCTCATTGATATATAGTGATCACTAAAAGTGTTACGAAATTAATTTAATGATAGAATGTTAGAGAGGACTAAACTCTTTTTATTTCAAATCTATAATAATAAATCAAAATCTCCACAAGTCACATATAATTTTTTAAGTTGTCCTTCTAGGCCCCACACTTAGAATTTGAACACATGTAGTTAATTTATTACAATAAAAGTTACAAATTAATATATATATATATATATATATATATATATATATATAGCTTTCTCATTTACTATTATATTAATCAAATTAGCTTTAGTAAACCCGTGTATTACACAGGTTGAATGAATAAAATATTAAATAAAATAAAATTTATTAATTATAAATAATATTATAAAATATACGATTAAAATTACATAGGAGTACAAATTATAATAATAAATAATGATATCAAATTTTTATCAAATTTTTATATGAGAAAACCAGGGATATGTACATGAGCTTAAAATTTTAATTAAATAACCTAATTGTGACAATTATAAAAAATAAAATATTGACTAATCTTATCTCGAGCAATTGTAAATGATAAAAAACATAAATATGATGGTATAAATAAAAATTACATAGAAATTTATTAAAGAAAGAGCCTTATAGAAATAAGGGTCCATGATACCTTTTGATACTAATTATAACCCATAATCGTGCACATATTTAGTTGAGTTTACTATTAAACTTACGTTCACATTATAATACAACTAAGCATGGAAAATACAAAAAATAATTAAAAGAACTTTCTAAATTCCGCACTAAAAATGGTTACTCTATATTTTAATAGACTTGATTAAAAAGTTCTACCTAAATAAAAATTAATATAAGAAAAGTGGATAAAAAAAAGCAGAAAAAAATATTATCTAATAAATTAAAGAAACCACTTATAAAATAAAATAAAATATTTTAAACGAAATAATAACACGTTTCAAAAATTTGTTACAAACATCTCAAATTATGGAAAATAATTATTTTGTTGATGGTAACAAATAAAGAAAATAAAAAAAAGAAAAAGAAACAGTAATGAAATAAAAGACAATTGAAAATATTAATGTCTAATTTAAATATATTTATTTAATAGTATTTCATTTTAATTTCTAAAAATAATTTTTTATTTTTACTAATAGTAGTTACTATAGAAAAAAAAAACATATAAAACATTATAACTGGTGTGCTTTTAAGTGGTACCATACAATCTTAAAGTAAAAATTTATTTTAGAATTATGACTTATTTGTCTTTCAAAAAATAAAGATTTGATAAGAAGGTAGTTTATAAATGAACCAATAGAGTTTGCTAGTAGTAAAATTAAGAGATATATGTTTTTTAATTTAAAACGGAAGAGTTTTAATTTATATCCCATTAATTTTGGATGAAATTATATTTGGAAACAAAAAGTGTATTTAAAAAATTAATACAAAAATGATAGATTTAATTCTTTTGGCAGGAAAAATATTTATTGTTAAATGTCAAGATAACATGTGACATTAGATGATTCTAAAAAGTGACATGTGAAACTCTAGTTACCTTTTTGTTAGAGTAGTAGGATTAAATTTTTTTCTAAAATAAATAAAATGTTTCACTAAAATTAATTTAATAAAAAATTAATTTTGTTAAAATTAGATTTAATTTCTAGCAAATCATTATTAAAATTAAAATACTTAAAACTTTGTATTTTTTAAACAAACCTTTTTTTAAAATATCATGATTCACGAAGTCAAACACAATTACAATTAAAAATTACTTACTATAAAACCATTTTTCCGCTTCAATGTACATCACGGTTCAATTTTCTCAAAACTAGGTATATTTTACTACCCATAATCCCATATTCATAATAATAAATATCATATTAATTTTTTCAATATGTGTAACACATAGACATCTAACATAGTGTAAAATATAATGACATCTGGGATTTTAGCTTATCAAATAATGCGGATTCATGTCACATCCCGGCTAAAGCATGAAATGCTTTGGGTGTGACTAGTTTTCTCAGAATGCATTGACTATAAAATAATAAAATTTAAATACACATATAAACATAACACATAAACATATTTCATAGATAATATCAGTTAGGGTTACATTAGTGTTAATGTCCAAAATTTAATATAACCCTATTACAAAATATGCTAACTAACTGCTACATGTTCAGTAGTTATGGAAGTGAACATCCACCGTCAGAATAAGATCGTACATGTTAACATTGTAAGGCCCCGTTCCCGGGACGCTTACAGCTGGTCATTCATCGCACATAAAACCTTATAAAACGTACATTTATTTTGCAGCGGAATTTAAAACTTTCATTAATAACTAAAAACATGTCATTTCATTCATTTATAACATTTGTGTTCATCTCAAAATACAAAGACATGTCAAAATAGGGATGCCAGCCTCGAAATGCTCCCAGTAGCTTATGCATCCATGCCTGCAACTCCTCAGCATCAACATAATACCTGCCAACTATCATGCATACAAAAGTTAGCGACGCTGAGTGAGTTCTAGTTTTATATAATAAAATACGTCATTTCCTTTAAAAACTATCTTTACATTAATTCGCGGTCATGCAACATACGTACACGTAGATAATATCGTTATTATCTTCATCATTACGTTCGTTAACTTTCGTTCATTCAACGTATTCCATTATC
>BJCM01088839.1:0-12572 GCA_018326385.1 Flaveria bidentis
GTACAAGAGTTTTTTACAAATTCATGATTAAAGTGCTAAGCCTATACAATGAATCTAGACCTTTTGGAACTTGATCACCACATTTTTTTATCACAAATCTTATTTTATTAATCAAAATCTATACTTTTTACGTCCAAACCTTTAGTTTATCATATCTAAGCTTTTTACACCATTTCACATGTAAAAATGTGTTCTTTTTTGAATCTAACTCAAAACCCTAAAACCCAAAACTCCATAATCAAACCCAGATCTACAGAGATGTTTAGATGGTGATTCTTATGAGGATTTCTTTCTCTTTTCTTGTTTTTTTATGCTCAAACACCAGTCCTTTAATCCTTTAATCCCAAAACTCCAAATCTTCAAGTTTTCTTTACTTTCTCTCTCTAAGTTGTTAGTGGCTTGGATTGCAAGAAATGGAGAAGATAGCTGCTTATGGGTGTTTAATAGGTGGTTAAGTTTTTAAACCCATCAAACCCTAAGCCCATAAGGTAATTTGGGCCATAATCATTTTCTATCTCTTTTTTATACATAACCCGAACTCAACCATTATTACTAAGTTGCTCGCTTCAATATTCCGGGGCGTTACATTATTATTATTATTATTATTTTAAAATAAGTCACACCATAATATGAAGTGCTTTTCCGTCTTTAGTTTGTATAATATTACTACATTTTAAAAAAGTTAAAAGAATAATGCTACGAATTTGTAATTTTTTATGATATGACAACATAATATGTACCGTTTTATGATAAAACAATACTTTTGTGTTGTTTAATTGTAAGACAACACTTTATCTGCAATGTTAACACAATATGTTTTGTGTTGTTTTATGTTAAAACGTCATATTAAATTATTTTGTTATTCTGTTATTTATGATAAGGTGATAAGCAGTGCATTTTGTGCTATTTGATGATAAGAAAACTCTTTTAGAGTTGTTTTACGTTCGATGTTGTTTTACGATAAAACGTGCTATTTTACAACAACACATCACATTTTGTCTCATTTAGAGTTAAATATCACATGAAATGCATATATTTATATGGTACATAAAAGAAAACAACAAGTTGAGTTAAAAGAAGACAGTATTTGTTGTTTTATCATAAAATAATAAGTTATGTGTTGTTTTATCAAAATATTATTTACATTAAAAATAGTATATTTATGTGCTCTTTTACTCAAAACCGTATAAATAATAGAAAACATTATAATAAAAATATTCCATAGTAATAAAAAACATTACAATAAAAGAACAATACAATAATGAAAAATACATTATTATACTGAAAGATAGAAAAAGAAAATAAATTAAAAAAAATGCAATTTCTCAAATAAACTAAGAATAGAACACATTAAAAAGGAATAAACAATCCCCAAATATTTGGCAAAATTTTTTAATGTTTATTCTAGATACTAGACTAGAACTTAAGCCAAACATGTGTTTGATAAATCATTTATTTAGATAAGATTGAATTTCTATAATTATGACATATATGGGAAATTGAGCGCTTACCGCCAATATATTCAATTATGTTCATCAAGTGTTTTGTTACTTTTGGTTCAATGGAAACCAGGAAAGTATCATAAGCAATATGGAACTTGAGGAAGAGATGAAACACTATTATTCGCAACTATTGAACAAATGACAAGTTTGTAGAAGAAACTTAAATAAGAAGAATAGACATGTAACGCGTCCAAAATTAATAAGAAAAGCCTTTTATTTTGTTTGGGACTAAATGTATAAGTAAATTAAAGTTATGGGGTTTAAATAAGACACAATACCCCAAAACCCTTTTATTTAAGAAGAAGTAGTCACGCCTTCCCCTTTACTTTGTAACAAAAGAATGTTTCAAAAAGTTTTCTCATATGTATGTATGAAGTCTTCCCTGGTATGAATAAAAGAATCATTCAATTTCTTTTTCTAGTTAGAATAAATGGATTAAATGCATGTTCTGAACTCCTTTATAGAAGTTATTTTTTAAGAACGTGATAAGATATGATACAAACATATGATGAACTTGAAGTATGATATGACAAGGAAGTTATGCACAAAAAATAAAAAATTAAAGAAAGGTGGAGGAAGAAGACAAATTAATGTTTAATGTTAGTCCATTGTTTTGAAAGCTTAAACCATTTAAAGTTTGACTAGGAATTAAAATACAACCTTAATTAGCTAATTAGTCTCTATAAGTTTACATGGAAAGCCCCTCCGATGCAAGTATAACTAGGAGGCTCATGCATAGGTTAATGCACAATAAATTCCTCCCTTTTTTTATTTTTTGTCTATAGTGCCTTTAACATCTCCTAAACCCTCTTTGCTACTCTCAAATGAGGAATACAATGCTTAGTTATTAAGTTGCAAGGCATGAAGGAAGAAGAAAGAAAGAGTAATCCTCATAAAATCATCACTTTTTATATTAAAAAAACTTACTTATTGTTTTCCTTTTTCTAATCATTCTTTTGAAAAACTAAATCCACTTCATATCCCAGGCTAGAAACCAATATCTTAATCGGTTAAAAGCTTTAAAATGAAATTACCTATGAAGAGATTAAATCTTAATTATGAGCCACAACTAAAATATAAAATTACCTAATATTTCTTGATAATTAGGGCCATAGGTTAACAAACTCTTGTTATCCAAAAAGGCATCTAATATTTTCTATAAATGAAAGCTACTATCACTATCTCGGTAAGTCTTGATAAGGTTTTGGTATCTCTTGATAGTAATCACCATGCATAAATCACTAAAGAAATCTTATTATAGGATATATTCAAAACTTGGTAAGTTTCCAAATTCACCTCTTACAGTTTTAACTAGTTTATCTTTCATCAAATCAAGTTGAGCCCTAGAACTCCTTTTAAATTACTCTTTTTGTGGTGGATACATGCTCATAAAGAGTTTCTTGTTTCAAACACTTGGATCATGAAAAAATCATGGATGTCAATTTAAGTGATGTTGATTTATTGTTCTATTATTGGAATTTATATTAAGTATTTGATATTGATACATGTTGATGCGTACAGATAGTGATGCTTATGATGTCCAAGTGTTTAATTCAATGAGGATTTTACTAGTACTTAAAGGATCATGCATGTTAATTCAAGTGATGTTGGTTTTTTGTTCTAGTTTTAGAAATTTTACTAAGTGTTGAAGTGATGTGATAGAGGATGAAGCGGACAAAAAGTGACGCCGATGATGTCCAAGAGTTAAGATCAATGCTGATAGAGTTGATATGTATGTTCAAGTACTTAATTTGGATGGATTATGATACAGACAACTGTTATACTAAATGAGGATGATAGTGATGTGTAAAACCTGGTTATTTTTATAGACATGAAAGAAAGAATAAAAGTGAAGAAAAGAAAGGAAAATGCAATTTAACCTAAGCTAAGGTATTAAAAGTGTCAAAAGGACAAAAACTTTCAAAGTTGGTGAATAAAGGTGGTATGGCCGCCCATTTTGTATTACACTTCACTTTTGTCATCGGGTTTTAGAGAGAGAGAGAGAGAAGAGAAGTTGAAAACTCTCGGGTTTTGAAGAACAAGAAGGAATCTGAATTCAAGGTAAGACTTGATGATTTTGTGATGTTCTTAACTAGCCTTTGGTTCGGTTATGTACTTATGTGTGTAGTGTGTTCGTTTGTGTGTGTGTGTTTCGGTGAGTTTTAAGTATTGAACTTGTAGCAAACAGGTTTTGAAGGAAGTCATACCCAAAGAGTTGTTAAGGTGAGTTTTAGAACCCCCTTTTTACTTGTTTTAAACTGATTTGGGGCTGGAAATACATGCATGAACATTTTTATAAAAATGGATTTTCACCCGTATGTATGTGTGTGAATGTGTTTGCAGGTGGGGTTTGATTTGGGTGTGTTTATGGTTATGATGATGTTATGAATGTATTTCTATGGCTTAGAATGTAAGATTTAAGCTTAGAACATGTTAGATGATGATTGGGGACTGAATTTAGTTGTTTAAGTGTGACTTAGACTGCCCTGCGCCTAAATGGTGGCCCATGCGCCCAACGGTATAAACTACCTAAGTTCTCCATGCGCCCAAATAGTAGCCATGCGCCTGGAAAAAGCTAAAATTGACTAAGTGTCCAGATAGTAGCCATGCGCCTAGAAAAGGCTAAAATTGACTAAGTGTCCAAACGCCCAGACAACCCATGCGTCTAGGCACTCATGCGCCTGCATAGTGCCCATGCACCTATAATCTGCCCAGAATTGGTTAAGTGTTGCCCATGCGCCCCAACAGTGCCCATGCACCCAAAAGTTCCCATATGCCTAAGTGTTTCCCATGCGCTTGAAAGGCCATGCGCCCCAATAGTGCCCATGCGCCTAAGACTTAGATTGTTTTTCGGAATTGTTGGGAAAAAGTGATATGTAGCCTTTGACTTGGGATGTTCCCGGGGGTGAAGTAAGTTGACTTTTGATAATGTATGGGGTATGTTATGGTATGTATGATTATTGAAATGTCATGCATGATGGTGCCTTGTATGTGATGTTTTGTATGGTTATGTTTATGTTCTTTGTTATGTATGTTTATTTTCCAAGGCTTTATGTTGAATTTTGGTGAAAGAAATGAAAAGTATTATGTAACGTAAAGTGGAAGATAATGAAAAGAGGAATGTAATAAAGGAATGCATGCATTAATGAATGAATGAAACTAAGAAAGTCTTGCAAGTAAAGTATGGAGGTTCACACCCAATGAAGGGTGTTAGATCAACAGTGTGTGGGTTAGCTACCGCAGAAGGATGCACACTGGGGTCTAATCTTTGTGATTGACCATATGTATGGGATTCTTGCCACTTGCCCTAGGTACTGGAGTCAGCTTCGTGTATAATGTTCGAGGTCTATGAAAGACCAAAGGCCAGTAACCAGCTTCGTGCACAATGTTCGGGGTATAGCATATGGCATTTGTCCGAAATGAAAGAGAAAATTTAGTGATGAGTGTACTTGCCCTAGGTACTGGAGTTAGCTTCGTGCATAATGTTCGAGGTGTTTGATAGACCTCAAGCCCAGTAACTAGCTTCGTGCATAATGTTCGGGGTACTATACATGTCATCGGAAGCAATAAACGTACGAATGATAAGAAAGGAAGTTTATGAATGATAGTGAATGAAAGTGAAGGATAATGATGTACGATGAATGAATGAAAGTTAACGAACGAATGATGAAGATAATAATGATATTATTTATGTGTACGTATGATTCTTGATCACGTAAGAATGTAAAGAATGGGTTAAACGAAAGTAAAGTATATTTTATATTAAAACTAGAACTCACTCAGCAACACTGATTTTATGTATTTTCTAGTTGTCAGGTAATGGTTGCTGAGGATGGCACGGGGTGGCTACTTGGCTCATTTTAGATGATATCCATTTTGTATAATGTTTTTGTGATATAATGCAACAAGTTACTTTGTAATCAATCAACGATGTATTATTTTGAAAAAAAAATTATAATGAAATGAAATGCTTATTTAAATGTTTCCACAATGTTTTATTCAAGTTCTTGTAAATATATGTTTTATGTGCGATGGTTGACCAGCTTTGAGCATCTCGGGAACAGGGCCTTACAAGTTGGTATCAGAAGCAAAGTTTAAGTGAAATGGGTAGATTTCTAAAAGAAACCTAAACTAAAACTGAAAATAGGACGAAGGGAAGGGATGCATGTCCGAGTAGTTGTGTGCCATCAGGTATTTTCTTTAATGTTAACCAACATTACGTGTGCATGTTATGTGGTTTATGTGCTGCTAGTAGATTTAGATACTGATGTAGTCAGGATAGGAAATGCTTGGGGTATTAAGAGTAAAGTAAGTGGCTAATCACAACTAGACACTGTAACTAGGGACTTACTATACCAGACATAAACTGAGCTATTCCCTTGATTGACCGTGTTAGTGTTTGAATCTTATAGTGTGTTTAGAGAATGGTTGGTGGTAGATTGTCAAAAGCTTCACGTGGTAGAGGTCGTGGTGGATGTGGTGCTGAACCACGTGCCACAAGAGGAAGGCCTAGAGCCGATGAGGTGGTTCATGAAGAACCTGTGATCCCTTATCTGGAAGCTGGGGATGAAAGTCCTAACTTAAAAGCCTTAGTGAAGGAGCCTGTTGTCGAAGAGGCGCATCAGGTCATGCAGATGATCCTACCGTCTGTGGTGACCGAAGTGATAAAGGCCGTACGAGAAGGAGAAAGGAGAGAGAGGGATAGGTCCTCGGAAGGACGGGAGCAACCGGAGACTGAGAAGGTTTTCTCTGATGATGAAGAAGAGGAAGAATAGCATGTGCCGGAGGCGGGAACCATGACACATCAGCTGTATACCACCAAGTTCAACGAGATGGCACAGCTAGTGCCGGACTAAATGGCACCTCTATCATGGAAGGTCAAGAGATACATCCAAGGGCTGTTGACGGATATCCGTAGGCACATGATCGATGCCCGACCGATCATGTTTAGATCGGCGGTTTATTTGGCAGGAAGGTTGTATGATGAGCGTGAGATGATGGTGGCTGAGGTCAACAAGAAAGGTGGTGGTGACCAGAATTGGAATGGGAAGCGAGTTGGACGTGGTGGGGCTGCTCCAACCAACAAAGGTGCATGGGTGGATGACCGACGTGTGGTCACATCTAGTGCGGGGTCGAGGAGGTGTGTTAAGTGTGGACAAGAACATGCTGGGGAATGTAGACTAGGATCCAATGTCTGTTTCTGTTGTGGGAGGACCAGACATGTGGAGAAGAACTATGGGGTAAGGAGATGTTATACTTGTGGCGAGGGGGCCACATGAGCCGGGAATGCAAGAAACCAAGGGCTGAAAGTTCTGGTGCAGGGAAGAAGGTTGTTGGGATTGAAGAGCAAAGGGCAAGCGCTAGAGCGTTCACGATGACTCAGGAGGAGGCTAGGATGGACCCCGATGTTTTGTCAGGTACGTTTCTAGTAAACCAAACTCTAGCTTCTGTATTATTTGATTATGGTGCTAGTAAAAGTTTTATTTCTACTACTTTCTATGCTAAATTACATGTTAGTAGTATAAGTATAGATATGCCCTTTGATGTAGAAACTGTTGTAGTTAAGTCTATCAAGATTTTTGAGATGATAGAAGGTTGTGACATAGAATAAGAAGGTCACAAATTTCCTGTTAGACCATTCGTGATGACCTTAGGTGGGTTCGATATAGTCCTAGGAATGGTATGGTTGGCGTACTAAGAGGCGAACATTGTGTGCCGCAAGAAGATGATTCGACTGACAGCGCCTGACGGGAGTTCGGTGAAGATCTACGGTGATCGGGTCACTACGATTTCGAAAGTGATTTCAATGGCAGTGGCAGGAAAGTGCATGAGGTGTGGATGTAGTGCCTACTTGGCCTACGTAAAAGACATGGATACGCCAACACCACTACTGTCCGATGTATCGGTTGTGTGTGATTTTCCTGACGTGTTTCCCGAAGACTTACCAGGTATGCCACCAGACGGCGAGCTCGAGTTCCAGATTGACTTGATACCAGGTGCCCAACCGATAGCTAAGGCATCGCATCGGTTGGCTCTGACTGAGATGAAGGAGTTCGTGGAGTAATTGCAAGATCTGCTTGATAAGGGGTTCATTAAACTGAGTATTCTCCCTGGGGTGCTCCGGTCTTATTCGTGAAGAAGAAAGATGGTAGCATGAGGATGTGTATAGACTACCGTGAGCTGAATAAGCTAACAATGTAGAATAGGTACTCCTTACGGAGTATTGATGATCTATTTGATCAGCTCCAAGGTGCTAGTTGGTGCTCGAGGATAGACCTTCGATCTGGTTATCATAAGTTGAAGGTGAAGGAGCAGGACATTCCTAAAACAGCTTTTCACACGCGTTATGGACACTACGAGTTTCTTGTTATGTCATTTGGTTTAACCAATGCACCAGCTACTTTTATGGACTTGATAAATCGAGTGTGTTGGATGATGTTGGATAAATCAGTGATCGTGTTTATTGATGATATCCTGATTTATTCAAAGAGTGAGAAAGAGCATGTCGGTCACATTCGAGAGGTGTTGGAGACGTTAAGGAAGGAGAAGTTGTGTGCTAAATTCTCCTAGTTTGCATTTTGGTTGCGCGAAGTCCAGTTTTTGGATAATGTAATGAACCCGAGGGGATTATGGTGGATCCGACAAAGGTGGAGGCGGTGATGCAATGGAAGTCACCAAATACGTCATCCGAGATTCATAGTTTCTTTGGTTTGGCGGGCTATTACAGAAGGTTCATCCAATTATTCTCCAAGATAGCTTCCCCACTAACCAAGTTGACTCCCAAGGATGTGAAGTTTGTATGGGGTCCAGATCAGGAGAAGGATTTTGAGGAGTTAAAGGCGAGGTTGACTCAAGCTCCAGTCTTGTCATTACCCGGAGGGAGCGAGGATTTGGTGGTTTATTCAGATGCTTCCTACTCGGGGTTGGGATGTGTGTTGATGCAGAGAGGAAAGGTTACAGCCTATGCATCCTGACAGTTGAAGGTTCATGAGGTTAATTATCCTACTCATGAGTTAGAGCTAGAAGCCGTGGTCTTTGCGTTAAAAATTTGGAGGCACTACCTATACGGGACGAGGTGCACCATATTCACAGACCACATGAGCTTGAAGTACTTCTTTGAGAAGAAAGACTTGAACATGAGGCAGAGGAGATGGTAGGAGATCATAAAAAATTTTGATTGCGAGATCCATTTCCATCCAAGCAAAGCCAACGTGGTGGCGGATGCCTTAGCCGAAAGCCGATTCGGGTAAAGGCTTACCAATTGATTATGACCTCACAGGTTAAGGGGTTTCAAGATAAGGCATTGAAGGAAGATCAACTTAACTCCAAAAGGATGAGAGGCACAGTCGCGGAGTTAGGTGAAAACACACTCGGTGTTAGAACCCGATTCGGACGAATGTGGATTCCTCGTTTTGGGGATCTACGCAGACGAATTATGGATAAAGCTCATAAAACTTGATACTCTATTCATCCTGGTGCTACGAAGATGTACCAAGACATAAGGAAGGACTATTGGTGGTCGGGTATGAAACGCGATATAGTGGAGTATGTGAGTAAATGCCTTACTTGCTTACAAGTGAAGGCCGAGCATCAGAAGCCGTATGGGAAGATCTAACCATTGGATATACCGGAGTGGAAGTGGGAGCATATCACCATGGACTTTGTTACGAAGGTATCGCGTACCGCGCTAGGGTATGATGTTATATGTGTGATAGTTGATCATCTCACGAAGAGTGCTCACTTCCTACCAATCCGCGAGACATATTCATCCGAGAGGTTGGCAGATCTGTTCATTAAAGAGATTGTAACTCGTTATGGTGTGCCGATATCTATTGTGTCTGATCGTGACACCCGATTTACATCTAAATTTTGGAAGAAATGCCATGATGCGATGGGGACGAGGTTAGATATTAGCACGACTTATCATCCTTAGATAGATGGCCAGTCAGAAGACGCTAGAAGATATGTTTCGGGCATGCGTCATTGATTTTGGAGGAAGTTGGGATGACCACTTACTGTTAGATGAGTTCTCATATAACAATAGTTATCATGCCAACATTGGTATGCCCCCTTATGAGATGCTATACGGTAGGAGATACAGAACACCCGTTTGTTGGGGTGATATTGGTCAGAAAGAGCTAGGAAGTATTGAAGTGATCGAGGCTACGACTGAGAAGCTTGAAAAGATCAAAGCCTTCATTAAAGTAGCTAAAGATTGGCAGAAGTCATATGCTGATAAGAGGCAAAGACTGATTGAGTTCCAGGTGGATGATAGAGTTATTATGAAGGTCTCACCTTGGAAGGGTATCATTTGGTTCAGAAAGCGGGACAAGTTAAGCCCAAGATACATAGGGAATTTTCGAATCAATGCTCGAGTAGGAGAGGTGGGCTATAGATTAGAGTTACTGGATGAGTTAAGTGGAATTCACCCGACATTCTATGTATCTCATCTGAGAAAGTGTTTAGCTGACGAGAATATGGTTGTACCACTGGAAGATATCGAGGTGGATGAACAGCTCAGTTACGTGGAGCAATCAGTGGTGATCATTGATCAGAAGGAGAAGATATTAAGGAATAAAGTAGTTCCCCTTATGCATGTACAGTGGAAGCACAGGAAGGGATCTGAGTCTACGTGGGAGACTAAAGAGAAGATGAGGCAATATTACCCACGATTGTTTGAGGAATAACAGGTTTCGAGGATGAAACCTACATAAGGGGGGTGGACTTGTAACACCCAGTTATTTTTAAAGACATGAAAGAAAGAATAAAAGTGAAGAAAGAAAGGAAAACACAATTTAACCCAAGCTAAGGGGTTAAAAGTGTCAAAATAACAAAAACTTTTAAAGGTGGTGAATAAAGGTGGTATGGCCGCCCATTTTGTCTTACACTTCAATTTTGTCATTGGGGTTTAGAGAGAGAGAGAAGAGAAGCTAAAAACTCTCGGGTTTTGACGAACAATAAGAAGGAATCCGAATTCAAGGTAAGACTTCATGGTTTGTGATGTTCTTAACTGGCCTTTGCCACGGTTATGTGCTTATGTGTCTTGTGTGTTCATTTATGTGTGTGTTTTGGTGGATTTTAGTTGTTGAACTTGTAGCAAATTGGTCTTGAAGGAAGTCATACCCAAAGAGTTGCTAAGATGAGTTTTAGAACCCCCTTTTTATTTGTTTTAAACTGATTTGGGCTGGAAATACACGCATGAACATTTTTATAAAAATGGGTTTTCACCCGTATGAATATATGTGAATGTGTTTGCGGGTAGGGTTTGATTTGGGTGTGTTTATGGTTATGATGATGTTATGAATGTGTTTCTATGGCTTAGATTGTAATATTTAAGCTTAGAACAAGTTAGATGATGATTAAGGACTGGATTTAGTTGTTTAAGTGTGACTTAGACTTCCCATACACCCAAATGGTGTCCCATGCACCCTACGGTATAAACTGCCTAAGTGTTCCCATGCGCCAAAAACCCCATGCGCCCATATAGTAGCCATGCGCCTAGAAAAGGCTGAAATTGACTAAGTGTCCAAACGCCCAGAAAGCCCATGCGCCTAGGCACTATGCGCCTGCATAGTGCCCATGCACCTAGAATCTGCCCAAAATTGGTTAAGTGTTGCCCATGCGCCCCAACAGTACCCATGCGCCCCAACAGTGCCCATGCAACCAGAAGTTCCCCATGTGCCTAAGTTCTCCCCATGCGCCTGAAAGGCCATGCGCCCCAATAGTGCCCATGCACCTAAGACTTGGATTATTTTTTCTGAATTTTTGGGAAAATGTGATATGTAGGCTTTGAATTGGGATGTTCCTGGGAGTGAAGTAAGTTGACTTTTGGTGATGTATGGGGTATGTTATGGTATGTATGATGATTGAAATGTCATGTATGGCGGTGTCTTGTATGGTGATGTTTTGTATGGTCATGTTTATGTTCCTTGTTATGTATGTTTATTTTCCATAGCTTTACGTTGAATGTTGATGAAAGAAATGAAAAGTATTATGTAACGTAAAGTGGAAGATAATGAAAAGAGGAATATAGTGAAGCAATACATGCATTAATGAATGAATTAAAGTAAGAAAGTCTTGCAAGAAATATATGGAGGTTCACACCCAATGAAGGGTGTTATCTCAATTATGTGCGGGTTAGCTACCCGAGAAGGATGCACACTGGAGTCTAAATTTGTGATTGACCATATGTGTGGGATCCTTGCCGCTTGCCCTAGGTACTGGAGTCAGATCTTGCAAAATGTTCGAGGTCTATGAAATACCTCAGGCCCAATAACCAGCTTCGTGCACAATATTGGGGGTATAGCATATGGCATTAGTTCGGAATGAAAGAGAAAAGATAGTGATGAGTATACTTGCCCTAGGTACTGGAGGCAGCTTCGTGCATAATCTTCGAGGTCTTTGATAGACCTCAGGCCTAGTAACCAGCTTCGTGCACAATGTTCGGGGTACTGTACATGTCATCGGAAGCAATGAACGTACGAAAGATAAGAAAGGAAGTTTACGAATGATAGTTAATGAAAGTGAAGGATAATGATGTACGATGAATGAATGAAAGTCAACGAACGAATGATGAAGATAATAATGATATTATCAATATGTATGTATGATGCTTGATCGCGTAACAATGTAAAGAATGGTTTAACGAAAGTAAAGTATATTTTATTTTAAAACTAGAACTCACTCAGCAACGCTGACTTAATGTATTTTCCAATTGGTTGGTAATGGTTGCTAAGGATGGCACGGAGCGGCTACTCGGCTCATTTTGGATGGCATCCATTTTGTATAATGTTTTTGTGATGTAATGAAACAAGTTATTTGTAATCAATCAATGATGTAGTATTTTAAAAAAGCAATTATAATGAAATGAAATGGTTGTTTGTAAGGCCCCGTTCCCGGAAAACCTCACAGTTGGTCAATCATAGCAATTAAAACATTAAACATTATAATTATACAACCTTAAGCAGCGAAAATAATTTATCAAAAACCATTCATTTCACTTAAACCACTGTTGTTGAGCAATACATCATCGTTTAATTGATTACAAAAGAATTATTTTACTGCATTACA
>BJCM01088841.1:0-14773 GCA_018326385.1 Flaveria bidentis
ATATATATATATATATATATATATATATATATATATATATATATATTAATTTTTTTAGCATGTTCACACTTTCTTTTAAATCATATATTGTTGTAACAAAGATCCACCTTGTGTTGAGGTACATCCTTGGTCTGCTAATTTGGGATGCTCAAACACCATCGATGTTAGGATCAAACTCCTTTATCAATGGATTTGATAAAAACAAGATGAATTAATCATAAACAATTGTAATGTAATTAAGAATGCATGATTAACAAAATCGCGTCAAATATGTGATTTAACTTATGAACAAGCTTGATTAGACAAATACAATAGAGAACACTTAAGCTCTCTCTAGAACCAAGCTCTCAACAATGGCAATTTTCACACAATTAATTCCTCACACACACAACACTCCTTAGACATTGCCGGTCTCACGGGTGATCCGATAACAAACTATTATCGGTATACAACGAAATATCTTGATATGTATTTCGTCCTATGAAACTAGCATGGTTAATCTTAAACTAATCTGTTCATGTTTGATTACAAAAATAATTTGAGTCTGATAAATATTATTCACCGGCATATCGCTAATATTGAATCTTAAACTTTTTACAGATAAAGTATGATTAAATGTGATTTAGATCATACCACACTTAAACTCTATGGGTGCATCTAAAGCTAAAATCAGAGTAATACAAGCCGGAAGCAAAGATAGATGCATCTTTTGAAATCATTTGACTTGTAAATATAAACATGATCTTTCTAAATAATATTATGAATCAAAGTATGATTCCCATATGATTTTATTTATGAAACAATATTACGAGATCATTTACACATGAAATTCTGCTACCAATAAATCATTGAAAATATTTTTTTGAATAAAATAATCAAATGATCCTGATTGATTCACATGGCCTGGGGTGACCTAAACCTAAGGTGCGACAACTTCACATACCTTTACCTTTTCACCTCCTTCTTCATAAGCAAGATTTAGTATCTAACTCTAATCTTGTTAAATTCATAATTAGTTGCTATTGCCCATACTCTTCCTTCTATCTCCTATCTCTTCTATTTATACTAATGATTTTTGCCACCCTATGTAGCTCCAATTAACAATTTTGGCCTTTGTTGTAAAGGCAAATCTAATTCTCTCCATTTAGCTTTATGGGTTTCAACGGGAGCATGTAATGTAGAAACCATCTGATTCTTCTCTTATACATTAATACTCCTAGCCATTTCTTCAGTATACATTTTTCTTTTTAACTCAGCTTCGTTGTCTTTAATATTGGTTTGGGTGAGACTTGTCTAATTAGAATTTCTGAAACGACTAGAAGTTGCATGTGAGGATTATATATCAGCCCTTGAATTGTGACGCCCGACATAACAACTTTTGTTTCTTTGCTCAACCATTTCTTTTCCTGTTTAAACGCGCTTAAGAATATGGATTTGATATTGAACCTTTCTTCACCCATCCTACTTAAGGAATCCTAGACGATGTTCACTCCAAATTGAAGAGTTGTTGTCTCTAACTCGTTAACATCTCTGTGGTGTCTTTGGAGACAATGCCTTCTACTTTTAAAGCATTGATAATTTTTTTCTTCTTTTCTCATTTAGTGTTTTTATCTGTTTGAACTTTCTGAGTTCCTCTATTAGCTTTAGAACAGTTCACGTTTCTCTTACATTGTTTGACGACTTCTTGTTCACGCTCCTTATCTTTACTAGTAATGGTCTTGTATGATCCCTTTTTGGCTTTCTAGCATTTTTCATTTTCTAGTTATGGTCAAAGCAAGTAGGAAAGAAAGCTAAAAATTGATCTTTGATCAGAAGCAAGAACAAACAAGAATAATTACAACTCCCCAGCCTTGCTTAAAGTTTAAATAGCTTTATTAAAGTTTATAGCTTTTGAATTAACTAGCTTTATACCTCTCGCGTTGTGATGGGAACATGTGCTACAATGGAAAAGAAAGATGTGGGTGTTTGGATTTTAAAGTGGATCGTATTAAATATCAAAATCTAGTATAAAAACGAAGTTTAAAAACATTAATTTATGAAAGTATTACATCGTGTTTCGTTAGGTGATAGCTGTATTAAAAGGTTAGTAATAAAATATAAATTGGTTAAAAAAATAAAATTAAATTTATTAAATTGTAAGTGGTAGACTATAAAGTGGTTCATGAAAAAGATAAAAATTATATAAATTTATTAAAGTGGAGGGGTGCAAATATAAAATTAATACTAAAAGACAAATTTGCTAATTACTTGTACGTAAAAAAACATTCTAATTTACTAAATATTATTAACTAAAAGAGCCCTCCATTTCTTAACACAATAATAATAGCATAATGTATCAAACTGATACGCATAAAAAACTTAGTAATTAGAAATTTAAATACGAGAATATTTGTAAGCTTATAGAAAAATATGTATTTTTAAGATTATCTTAATACTGTGTGAATCATTACAAAATTATTTTTTTTATTTTCATAATTAAAAGTACTATTGATTTTTATAAATGTAAATTAAGTCTAGTGATACTTGAGTTGTTTACATATTAATTAGTACATTATACATTAATAATAAACTATGTAAACAAATTAAATATGACTAGCCTTAACTTATATTTATGTAAATCAATTATTTGTAATTTACATTTATTGCTTAAGGGTGGGTGTGCCACTGCGTTGCGCGACAACACCGTCTCCACCCCCTCCACGTTGCGTTTTGGCCGTTTCATGGCACACTCACGCCGGACACTCTCCCCTTTTTACATTAACTTTTTATAAATACATTTTATTTTTATAATCTTATTACGACATAATTAGTTTTTTATTTTAAATATGTAGAAACATCGTTGAATTGACCGACGAGCATAAGCAATGATGAGGATTTCGTCCTCAAAGCATTAACTGAATACAAAAATTATTTTTAAATACATAAACGTATTTTTAAATCTTTTGGTTTTATTAAATTTTCTTTTTTAACAATCAGTTTTTAAACGTCTTTTTTATACCACTTGAGTTATTAAAGTTATTTTTTTAATCTTTAGGCTTACTTAAACATCTTTTTAACCCTATTTATTTAATTTATTCACCTTAATTTAAAGTTTTTTTTAACTGGTTTGATTTTTTAAAGTTTTTTTAACCTTTTTTCGAATGAACATAGTTTTTAAAACCATTTTAATTAAGCTTGTATTTTAAATGAGTTTTAAAACAGTTCAACTTATTAAACTTCTTTTAAACTGTTAACTTTTGAATGATTTTTTAAATCAAATCGGTAGCCTTATTTTTCAATCATTTTTTTTATTTAAGCGTCTTAAATAAATCTATTGGTTTTGAAAATTCATTTTAAAGTCAAGCAGTTTAAAAAAATATAATAAGGTCAGTGATTTAAAGAAGACGCTCAAATAAGCCGAACAGTTTAAAAACTACGTTAAAATTAAAAAAAGTGTTAAAAACAAACAGTTAAAAACATTAAAATAAGCTGAATAGTGTAAACAAAAAAAAAACGGTTTAAAAAGACGTTTAAGTAAGCCTAAGGTAGCGTTTGGTGTGTACAAATAAGGGACAGAATGAAATAAATTATTGAATGTAAATAAACAAAGACATGTTTGGTGGCTCAAATTTATTACATCCACATATCTTTTTTTTCATTCCATCACTTCTTCTATCATTCCATCACTTGTTACATCATTAGTCACCACACCACTCACTTACCCACCACAACAACCACCAACGCCATTGGTCACCACCGCCAGAAACCACCGAAGGCCGCCGCCGCCACCCAGAACCACCGTCGGACACCCGTCGCCGAAAACCATGGCCACCATAACTAACGCCGTCGCTGGGAACTAACCTTGGGCCACTGCTGCCGCCACCGACACCGCCACCGCGGGCCACCTCCGGAAACCGCTAGCGGCGGAAATCACCGCCCGCCTGAAACCATGGCCTCTGGAAACTACCGCCGTCAGAAACCAACCTCGGGTCACCGCCGCCGCCACTAGAAACCGCCATCGCCGGAAACCACCGCCGCCTCAAGAAACCACTGCCGACGCCAGAAACCATCACCATCATAACCACTTTTGTATTTCATTGATTCATTTTTTCATACCTAACAAACAATACAAAGTAATGATACATTTTTTCTTAAAGGGTAACTAAAAAGAAAAAATGAAATGTAATCATTAATTTGATTTTATCATCTATTTCATTCACTCGTTTATTTCAATTTTTCATTCATTTCATTACCTTATACCAAACATACCGTAATTGTTTAAGAAAAAAATTAGTAAATCGCACGGACTAAAATAAGCATCAGTGCCCTTGAAATTTTAGGTTGTGATTTAATGTGGTAAATGATATAATTATACCTGGCACAATGGGCGGGTCGGGTTGGGTCGGGTGTTAGGCCAGAATGGGTTCGGGTAGAAATATATTTATTTAAAAATGGGTCGGAATGGGTTCGAGTTAGGATGGGTTTAGGTCACGATGGGTCGGGTCAAAATGGGTTTAGACTAAAAAAACCATATTGATTAACAACTTTATACATAGATAAATCCCAAATTGGTGAGCACCCACATAATGAATGAAAGAAAAAAAATAACTAAGTAGTACTCTAATATTTTAAGATACATTGGACATCATATTTAAAATCAAACATTAAACAAATGTTAATAAAATAAAATAAAAAGATAAACGGCATGGTGATGATGAAAGTGGGTTGTGCATGTATATTATGTTCTAGGGGTGTTGATCGGGATAGTTAATCGGGTTTCGGGTTAATCGGTTCGGGTTATTCGGATTTTTCAACATTGAAAGTCTACCTGAAACCCGACCTGAAGAACAATCGGATTAATCTGTTTCGGGTTGTTCGGGTAACGGGTCCTTTGGTTCGGGTTTCGGGTATTAAACAATAGACTTAATTAAGTAGATTTTAGTGAGTTTTCATTTAAAATCTTATAAAGCTAGTGGACTTAAATTAGTTTACTTCTATAATTTATAAAATATGCTTAAATATATATTTATATACAAACAATTTGATCAATTTGGACAATCTATACAAGTGTATACATATAATTTACTTAATTATAATATGGATTGATCGGGTTATTCGGATTTCGGGTTAATAGGTTCGGGTTATTTGGGTTTTTGAGATGTGAAAGTTTATCCGAAACCCCACCTGAATAAGAATCGATTTAATCGGTTTTCGGGTTGTTCGGGTAACGAGTTGTTCGGGTCAGGTTTCTTCGGGTACGGGTGAGATCGAGTCGGGCGGGTTAATCGGGTACGAATAAAATCGACGGGTCTATTGTGGTGTTTTACCCCCATCATGGAGCTCCAGTTTAAGACATCCAGTTGTCAACCCGTTCATCTCATGTGACCCGTAAACCGATCTTAGCCCGTTTCCAACATGTTATCGTTATCGCTTAGATGTGAGACTATGTGTGGATTTTGAAAAAAGATGGGGTGAAGAAATATGGGTTATGAGAAAACTTAATCAACCCATCTTGACCCGTTTCCTGTTTTCAATGACCCATCTTGACCCGTTGATCACTTTTTCTAGTTATAAAATTACCCAACTTGACCCTCTTAGAAATATACTTAACACAATTTAATTCATTACTTCATTTTTACTACCCAAATCAACCCAAATTCACCCACTTGGGTCAAAATTGCCAGGTCTAGCAAAAGACAATTCTATATACGCAAATAGTGTTGCTTAGCCTAAGCCCACCAACACTAATTCCGGGGAAATCCCATCGCCCAAAGGCTTAGTGCGGTAAAACTCGACCCACCAACAGCTAGACTCGAACTCACTATCACCACTAAAGGAAATAATGAAACTATCATTCAACCAAATGGTTCGGTGGCAACACAATATGCTAATCACCTCATTTATTTAGGGTCAGAAAACATTCTATTTGTAAATCGATGTACTCACAAACCAAAAGGTAATAGATTTACATCCTGCAAAACGTTTTTTAAAGTATAGTAGGCATCCAGTAAGGCAGCCCATGCTCGCTATATAATTCAATATTAAGAAAAGATGAAAAAAGGGTCATTATGGATGGAAGTATTTTTCCCTTGAATTATGATTAACTTTAAAAAGAATAATAATTTATAGTGAAACATCAGAATAAAATGATTTAATATTTTTATTTGTAAGCAATAATAGTTGCTAGTTCTTCAAATGATCGAAAGTCCACTGTTAAGAATCGATATATATAACCAGGCAATGCCAAAATTTCAAATGTCCTTGATCAAGGACTGAGTGATGAGACCGTTTGGTTTCACAAGGATCGGAAACAAAAACAAAAAAGCTACGAGATATTTCCATCAAGAATTTGCTACTTAAAAGCTTCCATTACCAATCAACCATAGCCAATCAAGAGCAACACCCAAGAAAATTCCTCCTAAAAGAAACACAACCAAAATGTTTCCTAAAGCGTTTGCCTCTGGACCCTGAAGAAAATTCACACAAAAACACAATTTATCAATAAACTATGCTAAATTATTTATAAAATGTGTTTATGTAACATCAACTCACCGTGTAACCTTTTGGAGCTTCAGTCATGACGCATACAGTAAGATAACCATTTGTTAATCCAAGAAAAGATATGAGCATAATCATCCATCCTTGATCACCATATTTTGCAGTGAAATAGAAAGCAGGGACGAACAACAAACGTGATAATATAGCAATCATTAGCCACTTTCGGGATACAATCTTTATACATTGAATAAGAGGAATGTATCTTGCTATAAAATCCCAAACATTGTACATTGCGATTAGAACCAGGGGGTACCTATGGAAAATACCATTGTTAGATTGACAAATAGACACAGGCCGATGTGTTGACTTGACCCGTTTGGATCAATCACAATCAAAATCAACCCATTCATAAGTAATGGGGTCGAAATTGTACACTCTACAAAGGAATTAGATAAAGAAACACATTCTAGATTGGTTATGAGAAATTACCATGAGCCCAAACTATGTTCTCCAGTGTTTTCATACAAGAAGCCGGGGAAAATGGAGAGAGTGAGGACATATATAAAGAACAAATCCAATGCATAATCGATATTCTTGATCAATAGTTGTTTGTTGCTCAATCGCTCAAGAGCCTTAGCATCAACTTCATCCTACAAGCATATAAAAAGTAGATGATTTTGTCTTAAACACTTATAAATGATTTCACAAATATGAAATATATATCAACTGCTAGGAAAACTGAAAGTTACTCTTCTGTTCGGATCAGTTTGGATGCCTGCTGCAGCAAGATCAGATGCAACAGTTTTTGATCCTTCTCGTGATGCTTTAGCACGATAATACTTCACAATGGGTAATTTACCAAACACAAATGCATAGAGTAAAGCGCAAAGAAACTCAAAGAATGTAGAGATTGCCAGGAATAACACTGCAGAAAAAAAATCAAGGTTAAAGATTGGAATTTAAGGAAAAACATCATGAAATAGTAAGTAGTAACCAAGTTTTAATATTGTTTCACTAAAGTCGCTCAAACTTTTTATAACTAAAAGGCCACTCACGATTCAATATTGTAACTTGAGTGGTTTTTGTAAAAAAATGTTTGAGTGACTGTAATGTATGAGTGGAGAATCACAGTTACTATTAGATCGTATGTTGCTGATTGAATCTTGAAAACAACATGACACTTACTAGTCCCTTTTCGTAGACCATCGGAAGATTTGTCAAAAGCAGCTTTTGTGATTAGCCTTAAGCCCGAGGTTAGAACACCTGATGCAGCTAAACCAGCAAAGAAAGACTGCAAAATCAAAAAGGTTGCAATTTCTGTTATTCTGAGGAATTGTAGGAAAAATAAAGAACCAGACTTTGAATTTGTTTTATAGAGCAAAATCTAACTTGGATGAATTCAGGCTTCATGAAGGCCAAATCTCCGACCATTCCTCCTTGAACGTGAGCATCAGCTACACCAAAACCCGCCACACAAAGGCATATCAAAATGTAATTTATGACTCCACCTGTTCCCGATGAGGCTAGATCTACCTGTGAACATGTTAGGACAATTTTTTCTTGAATAAAAAAAAAAGAAAATCAAAAGAATAATCAACTGACCAAACCTGTATACCAAAATAGCCATTGACCTTTTTTTTTATTCAGTTTGACCGTTACACGCTTGTCAATGCCATGGAACATGACAGAAAACAGACACGTGGACCACATTTGCACCCGTTGGCGCAAAACCTGGAGACATCTCAAGGCACGCGGCATGCTTTGATTGGATGAAATCATGCGTAACGACAAAGTTAATAACTTAAATAAGAAGTCAAGGACATTTCAGTAAACAAGTTTGGTTAGTTGTTTATTTCCCCAAAAACCAACTGCTATGGTCCTAAAGGCCATAATCTGGCTTACCACTATGAGGGCTAGAGTGCTTAAAAAGAACATTATGTATCCTGCAATGTTACGCATCCTGGTATCGACTCTTGATTCATTATACGCGAGTAACACCATTGTTCCTAAGGCAAATGGTTGGTAGACAAGGGTAAGTACCCTGGATGGATGATAATCCTATACAATAAGAAAGAATTGAACCCTAAATATTCACCAAGTTAATGTATTCCATATGCCCAAAATGCCAAAATATATCAAATGCTCATAAATTTATGGATCTTGAACCCTTTTACTTACTGGAAATAGCACATAGTAGTAGTCTCCAATGGTTAACATACTATTCCATGCCACCAAAGATCCAAATCCAAGAATCCAACACACTACAATTGCAATTAACCTCCCCTACAAATTCAAGATATTGTCAAAAACCTAAAATATTTAGAGTTAAAACTACAATCATTCACCAAATTCTGTCTCCAAAGTTTGTGGAGATGGTAAAAAATCAAAGGATTTTGAGCACAAACCTCAAGTTTCTGTGGTGTTTCATCAGGAGGACCAGCAACATCCATTGCTGATAAACTGCATAAACAGAGAAAAACACAAGCTTTATTGAATCTTTCACGGAGTAAAGAACATTAAAGATAATATTTTTTGAAACCCCACATGGATTTACAAAGATTTTTTATAATGATAATGATGATTTGAATAAAAAATTCCTTTTTGCAGGTGTAATAGTGTGTGTTTTACACCAAAAACAAACAAATTTACACATATACATCCAGAAAGAAACCAAGATTTTTCTTTTAGAATTCAATATCTTACCCTTTCTGTAACCAAACAAGACACACAAATCAAGAACAAGATCAAGATGACAACCTACCAGGGATGAACTCAAGTGGGTGTACTGTGTGTTTACGTGAAGTGTATGAAATTGATAATAAAAGCTGAAAATTTTATAAAATTGGAAGATACCCTCTTACTTTATGGACGATTTGGTTGAAATATATCTATAGAGATTCAAAGAATACGGAATCTGTTGATGATGAAGGGTAGAATTTTAAAATATTGTTTTTGACCAAATCAATGGGATAAGAAAAGGCGGGTAGCAAACTAAGCCGAAAAACGATGAGATGATTCTATGAGAAATTAATTTATTGGAAAGTTTGTTGTATCTATGGTAAAAATAAGAATATTAGAGAAAGAGAATCATTTATATTAATATATTAAGTTATTAACATGTATATTACAAATATATAATTCAAATATGTAAACAAAAATATAAAGACTTTATCATTTTTATTTTAAATCAAATATATAAAAATAAAGATTTGTGATCATAAGGTTTAAAAGGTAAATATGATTTGAGATGATTGATATCACAGATTTAAAACTCTTAGAATGATCGGTGGTGATTAAGGTAGTTAAATGATTGTGCTAATTGCATTGGATAATTTTTTACTACTATAACTTTCATTCTAATCTATTTTACATTAACTTGATATGATGATTTTTAATTATCATTTGTTAACTATTGTATTAAATGATTGAACTATTCATCATTTGGGATAAAAAGATTTTTTCAAAGCATCAAAGGTTTTATAAAGGAAAAGTTTATACCGTCGTTCTAATTGATTAATCGAAATAAAACATCCACTAAGATTATAAGAATGGAGTGACACGAATGAGTGAATAAAATAGATGATAGAATAAAATTAATTATTGCATTTCATTGTCTTATTTGGTTATCCTTTGTGAATAAATTAATCATTACATTGTGTTGTTTGTTAGGTATGAAAAAACAAATCAATGAAATATAAAAGTGGTTATGAAAGTGATGGTCTCTGGAGGCGGCGGTGGCCAGCGGAAGTTTTTGGCAACGGCGGCAGTTTCAAGAGGCGGCGGTGGTTTCCAGTGGCGGTAGTTTCTAATGGCC
This sequence comes from Flaveria bidentis, assembly GCA_018326385.1. Classification (NCBI taxonomy): domain Eukaryota; kingdom Viridiplantae; phylum Streptophyta; class Magnoliopsida; order Asterales; family Asteraceae; genus Flaveria; species Flaveria bidentis. The sequence continues at coordinate 10,292 of BJCM01088841.1, forward strand.
ATGGTTTTCCGGCGGGCTGCGGTGGACACCGGTTTCCGCCAACGGCGGTTTCCGGAAGCGTGGTGGCCGGCGACGATAGTGTCGGCGGTGGTTTTCGGTGGCGGCAGCGGTGGCCCGAGGTTGGTTTCCATCGGGCGGCGGTGGACAGCGGTTTTTGGAGGCGGCGATGGTTTCGAGTGGCGGCATCGGTGGCCCGAGGTTGGTCCCTGGTGGCGGTCGTGGCCTGTGGTAGTTTCCGATGGCCATGGTTTCCAGCAACGGAAGTGGCCGGTGGTGGTTCCTGGTGGCGGTGGTGGCCTTCGGTGGTTTTCGGTGGTGGTGACCAAAGAAGGGTGGGTGGATGGAATGAATTCGAGGGAATAGAATCAACTATGTAACGATTCATTCCATTACTTTCAACAACCAAATATGTCTTTGTTCATTCACCCTCAATGGTTCATTCCATTCCGCCCCTCATTCCTGCATACCAAACGCTACCTAAGGGTATGTTTGGTATGGGATAATGGAATGGACGAAAAAATATAATGAATGAGACAATGGAATGGATAAATTAATTAAATGAATCATTACATTTTATTGTTTTTTTTTGTTACCTTTAACTATTGGGTGAATCATTATTTTGTGTTGTTTGTTAAACGAAGGAATTAAACATAAAATTAGTTATAGGTGGTGGTGGTGACCGGTGGCAGTTTCCAGCGGGTGGTGGTGGTGGCCGGTGGTAGTGTCCTGCAGTGGTGGTGGCCGGCGGTGGTTTCCAGCGGTAGTGGTGGCCAGCGGCGATGGTTTCTTACGGTGGTGGGCCAGTGGTGGTTTGTGGCGGCGGCGATTTAGGCGGGGCGGTGTTTGCGGTGGTGATAGTTTAGGCCGACAGTGGTTGGTGGTTGGTGACAATGGTGGTCGACGCTTAATGGTGGTCGCGCCTGGTGGTGGTTGTCGATGACAAACGATGATTGGCGGCAGCGCTGGTGGCCTGTGGTTGGCAGCACCACTAGTAGTTGGTGGTTGGTGGTGGCGGTGGCGGGTGTTTAGCGGTGGCGGTGGCTAGTGGTGGTCAGTGGTGGTGGTCTTGCCTTGTGGTGGTTTCTAGTGACGAACAATCTTGGTGGTCGGTGTTGGTTGTTGTGGCGAGTGGGTGGTGTTGGTGACTAATGATGGAATGAAAAAAAGGATGGTAGATCGAATGAATTTAAGGTAGTGGAATCAACTATGTAATGTTTCATTCTATTAGTTTTATTTATTTACAATCAATGATTCATTCTATTTTGTCTTTCATTGTTGCATACCAAACACTACCTAAATGTTTTGTTATATGGTATTACAAAGGTGGTACCTCTAAATATTAACCAATTATGACCTAACCATCTGATAAATTTTGAAATTCAAATTCAATATTAAATAATTAAGCATAATCTTAATTAATCTATACTACTATATAATATAATACTTTGAATAAAGATGTATTTTTACCAAGCATACAAGTTTTGAAGCAACATATACAATATGTACAAAGAAGTGCGAGACATTTAATAATGGTAAAATAGGAAATTGATTAATATATTAAGATGCTTTAGGGGCAACATGGTAAATTTATACATTAAAATTTATATATCTTGATATTTTTGTCATTATTTGTTTCATGTATTTAATTCACTTCATTAATTTTTATTTTATTGATACTATAAATTGATATTAAAATTTATTTTTATTAATTATATTTTTATAATTAAATACTATTTAAATTAAGTGTTATTTTATTAAAATATTTAAGTATATAAATTATATATATATATATATATATATATTTATAATAACTATAATATTAATATTTTTCTAAGGACATATTGTGAGTTTAATAATTTTAATAATTACATATACCTTTTATAATAAAAGTGAAAGGATGATAGAATGATAATTTTAGATATGGATTAAGATACCCATATGAAAAGTTATGCTTAATTTTTAAAAAATTAACCATTTTATTTAATTTATGCCTTTATAATAAAATATAACATATGATTTTGTAATAGAAATGATAAAACGTATACACATGGCCAAACAAAACCATCATTTACTTTCAATATCCTTCACTAATTGCGATTGAGCACTAATCATTCTTCCTTTTTTTTCTTGTTAGTTGTTAACAGCTCAATAACAATCAGATTGTAATTTGTGGTGACAATTTCTTCATTAACTTTCTCCAGTCTATGCAAATCACCACCAAAACGGTAAAACCTGCCTCTGATGATAGAACTTTAACCTATATTCATAAAACGAAACCCCCCTAAAATCTACGTAATAAGTGATTTTCGACCACAAATATCATTCATGCTTTCACTAATCTTGTTTGGGATAATATAGTTGCCTTAAATACTTTTGTAATGTACGTAAATTTTTTTTCATTAATTTTTTTCAATAATTATATTTTGATTATTTAATTTATGTTATACACACCAAGCCAATACTATATTGACTAAAATCAAATTGCCAAAAAATTGCGCAACAACCATAACGCCGCAACACGCGAGCATTTCCACTATATAAATATATAACTTATGTGTAAAGCGAAGATAACAACATATTTAAAATTATATAAAACTACTTTGATCTAGTGAAGTAAAGTAGTCACAGATGAAGTTAAAAACAAAAATTATCATTTAGATAACGATTTATTTAAATTTCAAATATTCATATTATACTAATTACCAACTTTTTATGTATAATGGTGTTGTACCTTATGTATAATGGATTTTAAAAAAAATTGACCGTTCACTTTTAACCCCAAAGGTTTTCATATTTTGCAAAGTAATCTTCCAAAATTTGAATATTTTTTAATTTAAACCCAAAACTCTTTTTCTTTTGCATTGAATCTCACAAAATTTTATAATTTAAACTTTGATACTCTATACTTTTCATATTTTGTAAATTGTCGTCTTATGTTTGTTGTAGGTTTTGCAAGTTAACATGACAGAAAACATGCATGTGCTATTCACCAATTTTTATGTTTAGTTCAAAATTCTGTTAGTTGATACCCCACAACGTGTGTATGTGTGTGTGTTTTATCATTTTTACATCTATTTTCCTCCTTTAAACGGTTCGTCACAACGCGTGAGCCTTAAATCGACTTCGTTATATTTCTATATGTTTTACGCATTGATCTTATTTCTTTGTATTAGAACACAGTAATTTCAGTGTTAATGGTCATTAATGGTGGTGCAACATTGGTTTTATTTTGTATGGTTTTACGCCCCCGCAACGCGAGAAGTTTAATTCTAATTATAAACTAACCTCTAAAAAGGGCCGACTTAACGTTTTTTGGGGCCCCAATCGAACTAAAAAAATGAGGCCTTTTTGAAAAACACAATCTAAACAAAAGCAATAAATCAAAGAAAATTTTGTATATTAACTTAAGTCCTTTAAACAAAAAAAGACTAGACGAAGTCGATCAAATCAATCGGAGAAAAAGAGACTTAGGAATAGTCGTTTGTTTTGTGAATTGTATAACTGTGTTTTTCCAATAACCTATTAAATCATCAAAACTTTCATTGGGATTCAACTATCAAGTATTATTATTGTTTCAAAATTCCATTGAGTTATATAATACTAAAATTTACTATAATATATTTTATAAACGGGGGCCCTTATTTTATGAGCCCCAAGTTCAATGTGTCATAACTTATATTATAGAGCCGGCATTTGGTAGAATGATAGGTTTCTCTTAAAGCTTTAATAGTTTTGTTGCTTTAATATGGTATAAAGTTATATGGAAGGAAAAGTGACGGTTAATGTGTTAAAAATGTAGATGAATATTTAGGAGAGATTACTAGAGCCGGATCCTCTATCAACCGTGTATTTATTGTTTACTATTACTATTAGGTTAGTTTCTATGTAATACACGGATTAAATAAATAAAATATTAAATAATTATTAATTAAAAAACTATGTATTATAAAATCATTTTCATGATAAAATATGATTATAAGTACATATAAATAGCTACCTTAAGTAAATAAACAAGAACATAATTTTCTCAAACTTTTTATTTTATAAAAAAATTGAATTTTTGTTTTAAAGAGTGTGTTTCTAATAAAATTTGTTTTTAATTTATTAAATTATATATATTTTAATTAAAAAATAGTATGAGTAATATTATTAGTATTCAATATTATTATTAATAGTATAGAGAAATGAGAACGTAAGTATAATGAGATCTACAACAGTTTTATCTTATTTTAGTTTTTTTAAAGATAGATATATAAGCTAAACACTCATTAAGTAAACGGATTAAATTTTAATATAAAATATATAAGTAAAATAAACATGAATAGTTACAGTATAATATTTTAATATAAAATATAATTAAAATTATATATAGATAATAGTTCAGGAAATAAAACAGTTATACTATTTTAACTCTCTTATGTATATAACTTTATTTTTAAACATTTGTTTTAAGATTTTTTATAAATATATTTTTTATAATTT
>BJCM01088842.1:0-18784 GCA_018326385.1 Flaveria bidentis
ATATATATATATATCACAAATATATAAACGAACAAAACAAGTTTATATTGTGCAGATGTTTTTCGAAATTAACATGTCAGTTTTCAGTAAGCGTTATCATCGAAAAAAATATTATAAACTTAAAACAATTAATAAAAATTAACTTGTTTCTGTTAATAGAATTGAAGTTTTATTCATTAAAAAATTGTAAGTTTGCCAAGAATATATTTTATAATAAAGCAAAGAATTTACCCATTTTGGGTAGGAATCAAAATATAAGCTTTTGCCAATTTTTATATAGAAAGAGTCGCGATTCTCAATAAAAGTGAAAGTTATAATATTATATGTCTTAAGAGTAATAGGAAAACCTTCATTAAAATATATTAGATATATGTCATTGTCCATATGACTATTACATGATCGTGTATAAAGTAAAAAAAAAACAAATAGATTAGGTAAAAACATAATTTTCTTTGATTTAAAAGGTGGACCATAGTGTAAAAAAAGATATAATCGTAAATCGTAAAACAATTATATTAATTCAAAGATTTAACCATGTCAACTTAGAAATCAATAGAAGTTATTTCGACTCAATTCAATTTTTAACTTTCAGTGGCGCCACTAGTATTAGAATTACTAGAATAGAATAGCATAAACAAATTCCGAATAAAACAACACATAAAAGGACAAACATAATGCTTGATTATTTAGGGCATGTAACATGAATAACACTTAGAAAGACCCACAATAGAATACAAAGTCACAACACTCATGATTCATTTATGGCAATTATGTATGTCCATCTCCAAAGTGGGGAAGGTTGCATCTTTCTCTATATGCGTAATTCACTTTGCTTCTACTTTATAACACATTACATAATTCAATTAATTGGTTGTTGGCTCGAAAAATATCTGGTACTTTCCAGGGTGTTTAATATTTTGATTAAAATTAAAAAAAAATATCTGAATTCAAAATTTAATATTTTATATCGAGAGTGAATCTGATTCAAAAATTCCAAAACTTGTATAACCATACTCAATTAACTAAAGTAACTCATGTATTAATTTATTGAACAAACTTAACTGATCATATCGACGACTTGAGAGAATCGTTCTTGGATAGATGCAACAAATAAAACCAAATATTATAAACAAATATTATAAAGGCCCGAAGAAGCCAAAAAAAGACGATAGATGCATATTGGTGTAATGGACCAACTTGTAATTACAACCCTCAAGCATAACAATTCATATGGTCCCATGATACATGATGTGGCTAGAATTTCATACTTATAATAATTCATATGGTGACAAGAACCTACTGTACTAAACGTGGTATTATTGTATTAATGTTATGTTATTAATGTTTTTTCTAATCTATGGATTTCATGTAAAGAGTGTTCATACTTATTTATTATTTTAAGGCCAACACCACCCAATAAATATTTTGATCTTTTACACCTAGTTTGTTAATAGTACAAAGTGGTAGTACAATGGGTCAAAAGAACAAATGTGGCTAAGTGGTTGACCCACTTGGGGTTGAGCTTCTATCCATGTCCCCACCTCAACTCCTGATTTTGTCTATAGCTTAACAGTTAAAGAAAATATAAAACAATTATAAAACATTTTTAGGAAAACTCATAATCTTTTAACTTAACACACACATGTAATATACAACAATCGTTATATGGGTATTTTTAGAAGTAAACTAAATGAAAACTTCTTATCGGTTACATTAACATTTAAATAAATACTTATGTTAAGAACTTTTTTATATTGCACTAGAAAAGTTTCATGGTTCATTGTGTCAAAATAGTTAATCAAAATAAGGTTTAATGTGTTTTTTTTACAACACACTATATTTGTACCTTTTGTCAACCATAATCAGTAGTGACGACCAAGGTGTCTGGTGGATCAAAAGCACAATGCTCTTTTGTCTTGGATAATTAGCCTATACAAAAAAAATGGTCATTTATATACACATGCGATGGGTGCATTGAACCATAATAAAGGAAACGCTAGCTATAATTATATTGTGCTCTGCGAAATCATCTTCAATTAAGTGCAAGTGTGCAGTTAGGATTATGTTCTCTAATATAAATTTTAAATACAAACAAGTACAATTGACACCTTAAAGGAACACATTAATGTCTAGAAATTGTAAGTAGTTGATATTGCTTTCAGCTTTACATAAGTCACAAAAACTGATATAGCTATTCTTAAATGATTAAGAGTCACTTATGCAAAAGTGATATGGGTTAGTTGCTATTGTATCAACCACTGAATGTGAAGAAGTTGTTGATGCAAAAAACTAAATAAAACAGAAAATAGCCGAAACAAACTGCTTAAATCAACAGATGATAACGTTGCTACAACGTCAACTATTATCGATCAAGCGAAGTAAAAATTCATGGAGTATTTCAAATTTTATAATTGTAGTTATTATGTGTTCTGTATTACTATTTATGATATGATAACTAGTAATATACATGTGTTATTTGAGAAAACAAAATCAAAGAATACCTTCTTCAATAGTAATGAGGAACTCCGTAAACTTTTAGTAGCGTTTGGCCTATGGCCTAAAGCAAGACTTGTATCATGCAATAAATTTTGGATTTATCGTAATAATTTTCTAACTATCTAAAGGAGAAGATGTAAGGTTTAATGTAAGACCGATACACTTATAACATCCTAAGTCTCTCCTGCATGCATGCACTTAAGTGCAGAGTAGAAATGCTTTAAAAGTTTTACAACCTGCATCAGAATTATTCCAAGGGTAAAATCTTCCGAAGCCAAGACCAACATTTTTTGAAACCAAAAGTGAAGTCTTCTAAAGCTTCAAATACAAAGTCTTCCGAAGCCAAGAAGTGAAGGCTGATTTCTTCCGAAGACTTTAAACGCATGCTTTATCTGATGTACTTTTCCATAAAGCTGGATCACTTCCTCCTGCAACTTTGAAGACTCACCAACTTATACAAGTTGGTGAAAAGTTCTATGCATTTGGTAATTGTATATTGAGGTATTGAGTCCGTTATTTTCTACTTTATGTACTTCTATCCTTTTTGTAATATATTAGGATGTGAGCTATGACATGTCATAGTCACTAGTCAAAAGACAATCTGTCTTTTGACTCCACATTTGATTTTGTTGTTGTCTAGATCAAATGTTTCCAGCTAGTTTTCTAAGTACGGCCGACTGTAGGATATAGTATAAAGTATCTCAGGTCTTTGTATTTTTCTTTATGTTTTGTAACACTTGTAAAAAACTTGAGAGTAATATATAACATTCTTGAAAACCATTATCCTTGTGTTGTTTGTTCTTGTTCTGTCTCATATATGTTTGTGCTCTTAGTATTAAACCTTATAGTTTCTAGTTCTCCATTTGATGTGTGAAGTGTTTTAAATCACTCTCCTCATTATGTGTTGTGTTATAAATGACCATCCCTTAAACGGTCCTACAATTGGTATCAAAACATTCCAAGCTCTTGATTGTAAGATCTCACGATCTTAAGATCCCTCACACACACAAAATACTTAACATTTCAAATGGCAGCTCTCACTAAAGCTGATATGAAAACTAAAACCATGATAAAGTCCTTACCGATCACTCCTGAAGATTTTAACACTTGGTGCCAACGAATGGAATGTTTTATCAAGTCACAAGACTCTTGGATGTGGGAATCTGTTGTCTTAGGGCCTCACATACCAAGCACCTCATCAGTTGCTCCTAGGGGTGGTATGATTTCAAAAGATGTGGCTGACTATTCTAAAGAAGACAGGAAGAGAATAGAAATTGATCAGAAAGCCATGACATCCCTTTAAACTGCTCTCCCTAACTCCATATAGAAAGGCTTCAAGAAGTGCAAAACAACTAAACAACTATGGGATGCACTAAAGCTGATGCATGAGGGGTCAAGTGAAGCGAAGGAGAACAAGAAGGAACTCATGAATCAGTAGTTTGAAAACTTCACTTTTAAAACAGATGAATCCATGACTCAGTAATACTTCAGGTATGTTGAGATTGTGGACACTCTAATGGATGTTAGAGTGACTCTTGAGAATAGGGACATTGTAAGGACATTCGTGTCCTCTCTTCCTAGATAGTGGAGACATTATTATGTTGTTATCAAAAGAACCGAGAACCATAAGACTCTTACTCTGACAGAGTTGTATGGTATTCTCAGTGGATACCAGATGGAGTTGTATATGTAAAGTTCATATGGCAACTCTTGCAATCAACTAAGTTCAGCCCTCCATGTGGTTGAAAGGGATAGTAGAGAACCAAAACATCATCTTATCTGCTACCTTGAAAACTTACAAAAGGGTCCTTTCATCACCTTCTCGGAGATACAAAGAGAAAATTACACTCAAGAAAGCCCATTCCAAGAGACAAGCTCTTCACAAGCCTTTGTGTCTTCTGATGAAAGCACATACAACTTTCTCTTCACCCTTGAAGATCTGGACTATATCCATCCAGATGACCTAGAATACATGGAGATAGTTCAGTGTTGGAGCTGTACAAAATAGTCTATATTATCAACACAGTCGAAGTCAACAAAAGTCAACATCACAGTCAAAGTCAACAAAAGTCTAACATCAAGTACGAGACTAAGAACCGAGACGAGACGTAAAAGATTTAGATGACTAGGAGTTTTATTGTAACAAATATATTTTGTGTGAACAAAATATATTTATCTTGTTTTAGTCATTTTTATATTTTATATGTGGTTTCCATTAATTAGTCTAAGTCTAAGGAGTTACGTGTAATTAGTGAATATTATATCCACTATAAATTGGTTAATTGTCATTAGTGTTGGTTAAGGGTTGTATGAGCAATAGATTGGGGGATTACTTGTAAACATAATTTGCAATCTAATTGAAGATCAAAAGGGGGTTTTAGTGTGTTTATCATATTTTGATCCATAATTATCATGACTTGATTCAATTGTGTTCAACCTAAGCTAACAATTTGGTATCAGAGCCATTTTAGATCAAATACATTGAAGATTTGAAGAATTCGTTGCTGATTTTTGAAGATTGTTCGAGGTTTTTGGTTGTTTTTGTTCAATATCAATATTTCATCAATTATGGATCAAATTCGAGTGTATTTGATGTGGAATTTGATTGAATTTTGCTTGTTATTAGTTGGAAAAGCTCTGTTAATCACCAGATCTCAAATCCATTGAGATTTAGGCAATTTCAGATTAATTTCGTGTTGAAAAAGCCTTTTAGATTCATCCAACGAAACTACATCTTCATCCAGCGAAATTGCAGCCTTTTCCAGCGAAACTACAAGTGTTTTACACTTTGTAGATAATTTCAGCATCTCAGTGAAAGTAGTGATCTTGAACGAAAGTTCAACAATGCCGTGTGCATATTACAAGAGAAACTGTTGTCGAAAGTGTCATTGAACGAAATTTCAAGCTTGTTTCGTGCGAAATTGTCGGCGAATCTAAGCAATCTCAAGCATTTAGTTAGCGAAACTGCTGCCGAAATTTCCAGCGAAACTACTGTCGGCTCAGCGAAACTAGCTTTCACTGCGAAACTAGCTCTGCAAAACTACAATTTTGGCGAAATTATCATCTCTTCAACGAAACTAGAATGTCAGCTTGACCCCAGTTGCTAAGATTGCATAGAGTGACATTTAAACAACATTTTTCCCAAGGGAGAATTATTTTAAAATTTTTGGGGAAAATATTTTTGGGGCGTTTAATTGTTCAAAATTTTTAATAAAATGTCATCTTTAGAAGACTTTAAATCAGATAATCTCACAACGGCACAAAGCTAGTTTGACTATTTTGCAGGTACAAAGAAAGAAAAATTGTCAGATTTAATTGATCGATTTTTAAAGGTGACAAATAATCTAAAGAAGTATGTTCCAGGTCTTAGTAATCATGAACAAATTCAAAAGGTTCTTGACTCTCTTCTTAATGCATGAAATCATCAAGTTAAAATGCTGAAGCAAGAAAAAGGTTACGTCGACGCAAAACTTATGGATATGATCAACAAACTAAAATCTCTTGAGCTGGATAACCAAAGTAACGAATTTCAACAAGCCGTGTTCCCACATCAAACCCACGTGCTTAATACTGATCTTATTTCTTCTGTAATAAGCATACTTGATTACAAAACAGAGATGATTCAAAAGTTGAAGTTATTCAGAACTGATTCAGATTTAAATTTTGAATTTAGAAAAACTGTTAAAGAGAACTGTGAAGCTTTGAGAGTCGACAATGACAGTAAACCGGAGTCTGTGAGAACTGATGATGATAAGGCTGGAAAAGCTGATAACAAAAAGAAAAAATCTGAGGCTGACAAGATGCTGAAGGTCAAAGAAGAGGAACAAAAAATCAAAAGGATTTGCAACTGTGAACAGAGCTAAGTTGTAGAACGAACTATCATGAGTCTTCCTTATGAGATTGTTTAGGACATGTGTTCTTCATCTTGCAAAATCTGATTATTTGGGAGTTATAAAGCAAACATATTGTTACTGGAAAATGAAAAAGAAATAAAAATAATCAATAAGGAATTAAAGAAAAATAAAATTGCTTTTTCAACAAAATTTAATGAAGCATTGGCTGAAAATGATCTTTTGAGACGAACAATTTTGGAGTGTAACATTACAATTAATATTTTAAGAGAAATGGCCGTTTTAGCTCAATTTGAAACAACTCAGCTTCAAACGAGCTTGATAAATGGATCCTTTCACACATGAAAAAGGATGATCATATTGCTAAACAACAAGGGGCACGGGAAAAACATGGGATTGGATATAAATCTAATAATGAAATTGTATTTAATTAAGTTTCACCCCCTTCTACTTTATGTTATTCACCAATCCCCAGACCTAATTCAACAAATTATTTGATTGAAGCTACAGAAACTAATCATTTAAATGCAGGTTTAAGCAGAGTTAATCTTAAAGAGGTTAGAGATGTGCAGGATTCTCCTATAGGTTTGGGATTCCTCAAGCAGGGGTCTGATAAGAAGATTAATGATGATTCCACCTCTGATGATCCAAAACCAATATCAGTTGCTTCTTCAACCTTCTTCAACAAATTCAAAACAGGTAATATTCATTCGTTTGTTTCTGTCAGGTTTGTTAAAGAAGGAACAGTTGTTGAATCGTCAGGCAATCAAAATCCTATAATCGATGCCGACACAGTAGGAGGTGTCAATCAAGATCCGTTGGAAAAAGATCTGTGTATATGAGACTGGATAAGCTCAGATGATAAATCAATTACAGAGGAGCGTGTTGGTTCCTCACAGATCAAGATATCTCCTGACATTGTCAAGTCTCAAAAGCTTCCAAAAGCTGAATCAAGACCAATACGAATCTCTTCCCCAATTGCAAAACAACCCAGCCAATCAGTGAAGATCTCATTCCTTGTTCAGCACGGGAAACTTTAGATCAAGCTTAAAGCAATCCTCATCCCCACCTACACAACACGGGACTAAAAAGAATTAAAAGCCTTTCAAGACTTGTTTTGTGTGTGGAAAAGAAGGTCATGTGGTAAAGAGTGCCATCAAAGACTTGCTTCGAATAGTAAAAGCAAAGCAAATAGCTTCTCTGGATGTAAGTTTACAAAGAATGTTTCAGATGGTAAAGGCAACATGGGTTGCTTCTCTAGTTCAAGAGGTAAAAAGCACACATCTTTGATTGGTTGGATGAAAAACCCTCCATCCAAACCTTTCATGTGAAGCCGGTTTCACATGATTCAAAGATGAAAATGATTAAAGTTCAAAACCAAATTTTTTTCCTTTTGGTCTTAAACAGAAAATGATTTCCAAATTTAATTCATTCAAATCCAAATTAATTAAACCAAAACAAAATTGACAAATTAAAAAGAAGGGTACAACAATCCCTGATTGTTTAAACAAATGTGTGCTGAAGTAGGTTACTTATATTCATGAAAAAGGAACTCCTAGGAGTATGATGGCCTGGGTTCCTCTCTCTAACTAATTTGTTAATGAGTACAAGAACAATTTAGGAGGACTGTTAGTAATCCAGTTTACTAACATAGATTGTTTCTACTTCAAATTTGAGGTCGAACAAACATGTTAAGGTCATAGTATTTTATCCACAATCTGGATTTATATCTGCACAATCACAGTTCTCACTTCACAATCACTGCATATTTCTTGATAATTCATTTCTTATTTTGATAATCAGTGTAGTTTCAGAGCTCTTCTTTGGTAAATTTCTATTTTTGTACAGTTTTATAAAAAAAATATATAAAAAAACAAAAATAGGTTTGCAAAAATAAAAATTTAGGGGGAGAGTATATCAAAATTAAATACAAAAATGAAAAGAGAGCTAGGAACTTAATTCGAGATGATTGAGAAATGATTGTATATCATCTTGAAATGCTTGTTCTTGCATGACTTGCGTTTAAAATGAGAAATGATAGTAACTGATGTTGTTATTTGATTCACATCTTATTTTTAATTGCAAGTAAAAGAAAAACATAAAGTTTCTTTGTTGGATCCTGAAAGGATCATACATGCCAATTCAAGTGGTGGATTGATGGTTGTTTTGCTGGAAATTCCACAAGTCCAAGAACAAATGTGGATGAAGAATCTGCAAAGAAGAATACAAGTGTCAGCTAACCGCGTTTGTATATGCGGATGACATAGAACAAATGCTGACAAGTATTTGTTGTTCCGTATTAACAAATGCGGATAGCTGAAAACAAATGCTGACAAGTATTTGTACATCCGCATTTACTAATGCGGATGCCCGGCAACAAATGTGCATGTGTTTGTTCATCCGCATTTGTCAATGCTGATAACCAAACACTAATGCTGAAGAACAAAAAGAAATGCTGATCAAGATCAACACATCCGCATTAGTCAATGCGGATGAACAAAAGAAATGTTGATGAAGACTTAGACTAGTTATCTGATGTATAGTTCAGGGGTAGTTTTAGTCATTTTGTAAAAGGCATCTTGTTAGCCTATAAATAGAATAGAAAATCTCGTATGTGAGGTGACTGTTGATACACATTCTAGACAATTAGAATCTTTTGTTTAGTCATATGTTTACAAGGTGTCTTGTTATTGTTTAATGCTCAAAACTCTAGCATTCATTGTAACTGATTACCTTCATTAATACAAACAACATTTATGAGTATTTCTTGCATTCAATGTTCCTTGATTTTTTGATTCCGTCTTACAATCATTGTTTCAATCATCATACTTGGTCCTTGTTGATTCACATCAACAGAGAATATCATTCTCTAACCCAGTCAATTGGTATCAGAGCTTTGTCTCTCGGTTCTTTTTCAGATCTACCTAGATCGGAGCAGAACTCGATTGATCTGGTGATTGGGTTACTAATGGAGTGTTCAACTACCTCTACTTAGTAAACTACAAAAATCTCTTCAACAGTCGGTGTTCATCTGTACTCATCTTTAAGAACAAACCCGTGAACAGTTGTTACAACAGAAACATATAACCATCAGTAGATCTGGTTATACATAAGCCTATTTGGACTATTTGGACTAAGTTGAAATTAACAATCAAACTAATCATTATTCAAAAAGATTAAAAACAGCTTATTAAAAATGGATTCACATAATTTCTTTGAACTTGGTCATACTTCAAAACCACCAATGCTTAAACACAAATCTGAGTTTAAGCAATGAAAAATCAGATTTGTGAACTATATTACAGGTGTAGATCTGGACTACTAGATTTCAATATGTAAAGACCCTCACATTCCAGTGACACTTTCCGCTGATCAAGTTGCAATATACAAAACCTCAAGAATACCTACTGAGGATCTCACACTTGATGATGATGATTACAAGAAGATAAAAGTTGATCTCAAAGCTTATTCTATACTCACTCAAGCACTGAAAATGGATGTGCTAAAAAGATTAGAATAGTATGGAACTGCTATAGCTGTTTGGGATGCACTGTTGATAATGTGTGAAGGCAGTAGTGAAGTTGATGAAATTAACAAGGATAAGTTTGTTAATCAATATGAAACCTTTCATCACTCTAAGGGGGAGTCAATCTCTTAACAGCTGCATAGATTTGTGCAGCTGGTGAATGATTTAGAAATTATGGGGGTAACATGCAAAGTCAAAGAATTAAAGAAGAAGATGCTTCACAGTCTTCTAGAAAGTTGGAAACAAAATGTTACAATGCTGAAAAACACTCTTGATCTAGAGAGTACCACCTTGGACATCATGATTGCCAAGATAGAAGCTCTTGAACTTGAAGAGAGGAGCAGAAATCTTGGTGGACCTCGAGTTATTGAAGCTTATAAATTTCCAACAAACACTCACTTTATAGAAAATGCATTCATCATTGAGGATGATGATTTTCTTTCCTCAAGAGATCAAGTGAAGACAACCGGTTTCATTGCTGCTCCATCAACTAACAAGCCTTTAACACCATCACAACCAACAGGGTTCTTTACAACTCCCTCAACTACTCTTGAAGACCCAAGATTAGAAGAACAAAAGGCAACTTACAATGCCTTTGTGCTAGCTTTGAAGCTTACCTAGGAGGCACACTCACTTATGCTCATTTGATCCAGGAAGACTTGGAAGAAATGGATCTAGATGATGTGGAAGAAATGGATTTGCAGTGGCAAAATACTATGATTAAAATGAGAGCCAAGAAGTTCCTCAGAAAAGGAAGAAAGCTTAGCCTCAATAAAAAAACCAAACTTGGATATGAAAAATCCAAGGTAAAATGTTTCAATTGTTGCATGACTGGCCCCTTCTCTAGAGAATGTAATGCTCCTAGAAGAAACAACAACAATTTCCAAAGGAATTCTCAATGTCAGTCATCTCCACAACCAAGCACAAGTTTTCACTCCAACAATCAACAACAACAGTATTATCATCAATAAAATCAACAACCATATCAGAGTCAGCCACAACTGACTAATCAATCTCATGGAAGCAGTCAGTCATCCTCAAATGCTCTTGTCATCAGACAAGATGGAGTATGTGATTAGAGTCTGTATACAGAGGAAGTGAAGCCTAAATTTCAGAATCATGCACTCATGGCTCACATTTTTGATGGCCCATCTCCTATGCCATCTTAGGTAAAATCCAACCTTTGAAGTGATAAATGCATTACTAAACTGCAAGGTTATCGTGAGCACCATCATTAACTGACTGATAAAATAAAAGAAGAAAATGTCAAGTCAGAGATGCTTAAGAGAGAAATTAAAGGCTTTGAAATTAAAATCAAATCTATCATATCTGACATCGAAAAATTGCATGGTGAGAAGTACACTCTTGCAACTGAGAATGAGCAACTAACTAAAAAGTTAGCTCAATCAAAAGCTGAAGAAACACTTACTAAAGTGAAACTTGAAAAGTTTCAACTATCTTCAGTCAAGCTGCAAGAGATGCTAGACTCACAAAAGGATCCCAAGGGTATGTCTGGGATTGGGTATAATTCTTGTCCTCCACCCTACAATAACAACTATACTGTCATGCCTGAATTTGTGACACTCAAAGAGCAAAATGAACCTAATACTATTGAACCAAAAACAATATTAAAACAAGTCACAAATCCTCAAAACAAACCAAATATGTACATGGAAACAAATGAGGAGAAAATTGAATTAGGTCACCCAATTAAACTCAAGATGTGTTCAGACAAGATAGTGAATGTTATTATACCATCAAGCCCAATTAAAGTCATTGTCCCATTTGTGGAATTTATACCTGCAATTTCAAAAGGGAAGAAGAAAGCTGCGGCGTTGGTGAAATCTTCTGCTGAAAGCAGTTCTAGTTATGAGATTAAATCTCCAAAAAATTCAAGCAAATCAGACAAGGTTTCAGTTCCAAAGAAAAGCAAATGTTCATTGATTTCAAAAACTAAAAATTAGTCGAACCCCCAATCATCAAAATCAAAACAAGGAGTAGGTTTTGACATTTGCAATAGGGAGCATGTAAATCAGTTTGAATAAGAAATCAAGCAAAAACGGTTGAGGAAACAAAAACAACCTAAAACAATCAACAAAAGTAGTGTTCTGAAACAAACTACTAAAAAGTCTGATTTTTCTTCTTCCCTTAAACCAAAGATTGTGACTCAGTTGAGAACAGGTAAATCAACTGATTGAACAACAACAAAATCAGATTCAAGAAACAAACATATGTATTGTGACATTTGTGAAATGTCTAATCACACAACAGAAGAGTGCTTTTTCAATCAATACTGCTCTATCTGTGACATGAACAATCATTCCACCAAAAATTGCTATTTTAATAAATACTGTTCAGTCTGTGATATGAACAATCATAATACATCTGATTGTTACTTCAAGCAAAAAGGGTTGAGAATTCCCTAAAACAAGCCCATCACAACAATATCATCTGTGAGACCCAAAGTCAGAAGTCACTTTCATAATAATCAATATAGGACTTCGAGCTCAAATAATGACATGGGTAACATAAAAGATTTGAGGAAGAGTCAAAGAAGCAAATATCACAACATCAAGCAAACATATGATCTTCCCAAACCAAAAATGATGTTTGATAATAAAAAACGGGTCAGATTTCTTCAAAGAAATAGGGACCACAGGTTTCATTATTCCTCTGACTCATCAATTGATATTGATGAGATGAAAGATTCAAAATATCATTAGAAATCTTCCAGAACACCTCTCTCTAAATCACTGTTTAGAGGAAAGTACCAAGAAGTCACCGTCATGGATAGGAACGGGAAACCCAAGACCATTATGGCTTGGGTTCCATATTCTAATTAGTTATTTTGTGCTTGTAGGATCATCCATATAGTTCCAATAGCTTATGGTACGTGGACAGTGGATTCTCCCGACACATGACTGGAGATCGTTCCCTCCTTCATGACTTCAATCATATACATGGAACTACTGTGGCATTCGGAGGAGATTCACAAGGTGGAACCGGTGAAGGATATATGACAAATGGGATGCTGAGCTTTTATAGAGTGAACTACTATGAACAACTAAATTTAAATCTTCTCAGCGTGTCTCGGATCTATGACAAGAAATATTCAACTCACTTTACCGACACTCATTACTACATTCTAAAACCAGGATTCCAAATTCCTGAAGAATGGGTTGTCCTACAGACCCAAAAGAAGAATAACACCTATGTCTTAAACCTGAATTCTGCTACACCAAAAGAAGAAACATGTCTTCTGTCAAAAACATCATTTGATGAATCTCAGCTTGGCACAGATGTTTGGGGCACACAAACTTTAAAAACATGAACAGATTGGTCAAAGGAAACCATGTCATTGGTTTACCCCAAAAAGAATTTCATTTTTTTGAACACTGTTCAACATGCCTCAAAGGGAAACAACATAAATCTTCCCACAAACCAAAGCTTGTGAACACAAAC
This sequence comes from Flaveria bidentis, assembly GCA_018326385.1. Taxonomy (NCBI): domain Eukaryota; kingdom Viridiplantae; phylum Streptophyta; class Magnoliopsida; order Asterales; family Asteraceae; genus Flaveria; species Flaveria bidentis. The sequence continues at coordinate 13,336 of BJCM01088842.1, forward strand.
AATACTCCATTGAAGCTACTTCATATGGATCTTTTTGTACCAACTCATGTTATGAGTATTGGAAAGAAACAATATTTTTTGGTGATCATTGATGGCTTCTCAAGATTTACATGGGTTTTCTTCTTACTTCATAAAAATGAAGCATCCGAAATAATAAAAGATTTTATCATAAAAATTGAAAACCAACTTGATCATAAGGTCAAAAAAATAAGAAGTGATAATGGAACATAGTTTAAAAATGAAGATATGAGTTCCTTTTGTGCAACCAAAGGTATTGCTTATCAATTCAGTGCAACTAGTACTCCTTAACAAAATAGGGTAGCTGAAAGGAGAAATAGAACACTGATTGAAGCAGCAAGAACAATACTAGCTGATGCTAAACTGCCAATTACCTTCTGGGCAGAAGCAGTTAACACATCGTGTTTTATTTAAAATAGAACGCTGATTGTAAAAGAAAACAACATGACTCCTTATAAACTATTGTTTCACAGAAAACCATTTATTGGATTTTTCAAGTCATTTGGTAGTCCTGTCGCAATATTAAACACCATAGACTATTTGAGAAAATTTTCATCTAAGTCTGATGAAGGATTCTTTGTAGGTTATTCTTCAGTTTCAAAGGCTTACAGAGTGTTTAATCCTAGATTAAACAATATTGATGAATCAACAATGTTCAATTCAAGGAACATTCATTTCCTAAATCTACAAATGGTCCCGACTAGTTGTTTGATATTGACTCATTTACAAAATCTTTTGATCAATTCCATTTGTCTGATGTAGGAATTATACCTTCAGCTAAACCTCATTTAGGAGTAGAAAGAAGAAATGACTTTCCAATGGTTCTTTAACCTCTTCTTAACAACTGAATGAAGATGTTGCACTACAAGCTAATCCTGTTAGACAACCATCTCAAAATCAAAGTGTTTCAACAAAAGCTGGCCCCAGCTTGTTACCATCACATTCAGAAGACCCATCAACTAAGGTCAGAAATCAAGATCAATCTACTCCTCCAGTTGAAACAGGAAGAACATCAAATGATAGAAGCAATCAAAGTGCTGCTAATGTTGAAGTAGTCATAGAAACAAAATCTGATTATCTTCATAATTATGCAACAGTACAATATGAAGGTGCCTCTCACCATGATCTGAATGTCTCCAATCTTGATGTAATAATCGTTGGTGTAGATACATGTTGTTCCTAGTTTATGAGCTTTAATGTAAAAGTTTTTCATGTCTTACACATATGTAATGATTTGATTCAATGAAATATAATATGTGGTTGATGTTTATTGATGTTTATTAATTTCATATTATTATTGTGTTGAGCATAATTCATATGCATAAACTTATTATATAGGTTTGAAGTTATTGTACACAGTTCTTAGTCAATAATGATTGAGGTATGAGTTCAAATTAGTCGGATGAGTATTCATGCTAATGGACCATACTTATGGACCATACGCATGAATACATCATCCTTATGGACCATACACATGAATACATAATCCTTATGGACCAGTCGCATGACTGAACTAGGAGACTGGATCAGTCGTATGATTGAGACATAAGATTGACTAAGTCACACGACTGAACCTTCAGTCGTGCGTATGACTCAATCGCATGATTCAGTCGCACATGTGAACCATGCTAATGGTTCAGTCATACGAATGGAAACTACATACCTATAAATACCACATAATTCATGGAAAAAGATAACACTTCGAATACTTCATAATTTCACGAACCCTAGCCGTCCAAAACGTCCAAGAAAGACAATCCAACTTCAAAGTCCGTTCTTAATCGATTCCTACTCATTCTTAATGTTTAGTTCACTCTTATATCGACCAGGTTAACATTCTCACTGATTGGATCGCCAATCAAATAGGATTCCGCACTATTTGATCTGGTCTCACGCATTATAAGTTAGTATTCCGTACGTACACAGTCCTGAAAGTGGTATCAGAGCTTTGGCTCTTGATTTTGCATGGATTCAATTAGTTTTGGTGTTAAAGCTCACGTTTTAATTCAAAAGAGTCACCACGTTGGTTTTAAAGGTGTTTTCGAGGTTTGCATGCTTTAAAGTTGTGTTTTTCGTCATACGGCAGATTAGGGTTTCTGGGAAAATCGTGTTTTTGTGTCTAAGTATCAAAATCTTCGATTTTACAAAAACAGCAGCCTCCAGTCACACGATTGAACTCACACGTATACTTCATTCGCACGACTGAACTCAATCGCATTCCTCATTCGTGCAACTGAACAACTCCAGTCACCTGATTCCAATGTCCTTGTTCATACACACGACTGAATCCAATCTCATGATTGAATTCATTCGCACCCTTCATTCGCACAAGTGAACCATACTCATAGTCCATTCGGACGAGTGAAATTGTCCTATTCCAAAAGTACCAAGTTTACAACAATGGAAGATCAATGTGCTGCAGTTTCTGCCAGGAAGGACTCACGCATACAGAATCTACTGCTTCTAGAGAATGAGATTGGTAATCATAATAAACCGCCTAAGCTTATAATGTTAGATGATTATCCACAATGGAAACAACGGTTCGAGATCTATCTAGATGGAGTTGATCCCAATCTTTGGACATCCATAGAGACTGGTTACACGGTACCAGTTAGTGCAAATGAAGTCAAGTTAACTTTGGGAGGAATGAGTGAAGCTCAGAAGATACTCTTCAATGCTGAGAAGAAAGTTTATGCCCTGTTGACTCAGTCAATACCGAAAGACATCTTTCATTAGTTTTCTAAGAACAAGCAGACCAAAAAGCTATAGGAGGCTCTAGAGAAGAGGTATGATGGAAAAACGACGTTGAAGGCTCTGAAGGCTAAGGCTCTCAAGAAGGAGTTCGATTATTTCTTTTCGATAGGAAATGATAGCTTAGATGACATATTGACAGGTTCTACCATCTGATGAGTGAGTTGCACACTCATGGTGTAACAACGTCTATGGAAGATAAAGTTTCAAGCTTTGCAGATGATTTGCCGGATAAATGGGATTCATTTGTGTCTAACCTCAGACAGAACGACATTCTTGCAACGTTAGACATAAATGACTTCATCTTGAAGTTAAGAGAGGAAGAACTGAGAATGAAGTACAAGTCGAAGAAAGGATCCTACATTCAGAATCCTTCACTCTACAACTCAGTTCCCACTCCAACAGGTTTAGGAGCACCACTACAAATAGCATTCGTGTCTAGTTCCACGGCTCCTTCCCAAACCACTGCTTCAGGACCAGAAACGTCAGGGTCATCCACTTCCCAATATATAGTTCATGAAACCAACACTACAAAGTTGAAGACCGAGAATCTCGGTAATATTACAGTGGAAGTGGCTAAGGAGCATATGGATCTTCTAGCAGTAGTGGTACAATCCTATGATGGTTTAGTTGCCGGAAAGATTGGAAATTGTCATCTTGCAGATGAAGATTATGAGCAAGTTGATGAGAATGAGCTAGAGAGAATGGACATCATGTGGGCTTTGGCAAGTGGAGTAAGAAGAGCAAAGAAGTTTGTGAAGAAGACTGGGTAGAATCTAGTAGCAACGAAAGATATGACTTTTGGTTTTGACAAAACCAAAGTAACCTGCTTCAACTATGGTGAAAAGGAGCATTTTAAACGTGAACGTGTAAAGCCCAAGAAAATAGGTAATGGAAATCCATTTACGACCTTCAACCATCAAGACAAGGACACAATTGGAACCACATCTTCAAGCAAAGAGACAAAGGCCTTGACTGCTCAAGGTGATGAAGGGCGGGACCGGTCCTTCTGTTTTGTGTCTCCGGGTGAATCAAACATTTCCTGTGTTGAGGCATTGGATGATGGATCTGCTAGTGAAGGTGAACTCATAGCTGAGAAAGCGATGTCAGATACAGAATAATCTCTGAATGTTGTAAATCACTTGGTTGAAGAAGAACTCAGAGCAACAAGTTCAGAATCTCCAGCTACCGAAGGGTCTAATTCTGCTGTGATGGCTGATACAACTGATTCATCTCAAGTAAGTTCTACCAACTAATTATTTGAAAAACATGCTTGTTCTAAATGTGATAAATTTAGGGATAGCATAGATCTAAAATTTGCTAGGTTATTAGAACACAATGATAACTTAGTAAATGATTTACAACTGTGCACCGAGGCAAACCGTATATTAAAACAAAATGAGTGCAATTTTAAAGAAAAGATAGAAATTTTCTAGAAACAACTAAGGGAAACCGAGGTTGTTGCTCTAAATCAATCAAATGATATAAAGTTTTATTTAAATTCTTTAGAAGAAAACAAAAAGGAAAAAGCAGTTTTAGAAGTTGAAGTGAATTCTTTAAAACAAAAACTGCATAGTTGGGCTAGTTCTTCTCACATAGTTCAAAACTTAGTGAAAGAACAAAACAATGGGGAAGGTTTGGGTTACAAAGTAGTATCGCCACTACATGAGATCTTTTTAAATACTAAACCCTAAACCCTATCAATAACAACCCAGTTAAGGATCATGTGGTGTCCACTCCTTTGGTTAGTGATCCTGATTCCACGGGTAAACCGGTGAACTCAATCACTTAACAGAAAGAGTGTACTTTGAAATCAAAAGGAAAAATGCCTATAGAAAATTTGGATGAAAAATTTGAAAAGGTTAATGTAAGGTCAGGTTCACACATGTATGCTTCTGAACCCAAAATGACTAAACCAGTTAATTAAACACGTGTTCCACATCAAAGTCCAAATAAAATGAAAGGTAAAGATGTTCAAAACGTTAAAACAATTAATTTTGTTAAAGTGGCTGAAATATGTAAAAGAGAATTGACATAACCCAACCAGGCACATCTCACACCTGTACCTAACTCAAACCCAAATAAACATTTTCCTCAACATGTAGAAGGGAGATCATGCTACAGTTGTGAAAAAAGAGGACATATCTTTTCTAATTGTCCTTATTATCAGACTCCCAAAAAGAAAATTGAACTTTATGATACAAAAAAAAGTTTTACTAAAAGGAGATCTAATACTCAACCTAAGAGTATTAGTGAACCTAACATTCAAACTATAAGCCAGTTATCTGTTTATCACAAACAGTCCTTACACAAAACTGGTTTATGGAAAGAAAAATCATGTAATGTGTCTGATAATGAGAACAAGAAGAAGAACGATGCACCCTCATCCTCTAATGGACAGTGGGTAGAGTTCATGATGTGTGATTTCTCTGGGTCACCCAAGCCAGTAAAGGCTTGGGTCCCTAACCTGAACTGTGTTGGTACACATGTCCCTAGTTCTAGTCTAGTGATCTTAATGTAATAGACTTTCATCTTGTAACACATATGTAATGTTGAATCTATGAAATGAAAAACTCTTCTGTGAATGTTTGTTGATTGTTTAATGTTATATCTATTGATATTATGTATTGGTACACACATATATGAACATGTTATATAGGCTTACAGTTGTTAGACATGT
>BJCM01088847.1:0-23154 GCA_018326385.1 Flaveria bidentis
CTTAACTAACTTAAATAACATAACAAATAATATTCTTGAACAAAATATCCTAATAAGTTGTTCCACCACATATGCAATTTATTTAGAAAACCCATTTTCTAAATTGGTGTAGATATTTGATTGAATGATCATATCATCAATCAAATACCAATTGGTGTTTGCTAAGCTTGTTATTGGGTATAACCCGACTTGGATCACAACGTACTAACCGCATCAATATTCTAGGTGTCTTGGGCATAAAGAATCCTACAAATGCTTGCAAGGCTTTTCATTTGTCATTTAGGGTCGTGTAATTTTTTAATTAGGTTCTATTAACATTTTCATTCATTAATGTTCCATTGTAATATACATAATACTTTCATGATATCTTTCATTCATCATATAACATGGAGCATTAAAGAACAATTTATAGAAACAAGGCACATAATGACTCATACAATGTAATCAGTCACATAGTATATCAGTCAACACTTATAATTCTTGCAAAAAATCTAAGTACACCCTGATACACATAACAGTTATCTGATGTGGTGACTAACTGAATGCAAATAATTATAACTAATATGAGTGAATGACATCTACTGCGAATGAACAAGGTCCTATAATTTGATCAAGTATAGGTTGATAAAGATGACTAATGGGATGCATATGATTATGGTCAAATACGGGTGATAATTGTGATATGGAGGGGTTATCAGTCCATGTAGCTAAGTGGTTTGGTCAATACGTGTCACAATGGTCAATGCAGATAGGCTAAAGGTTGATGCGGATGACAATGGATAAATGTGGTTGAGTTAAAGTTCAATGTAGGTAGATTAGAATAGAATATTCGCTATGGCACTCTAACGAGTGTAAGAGTATATGATGCGGTAGTTCGAATCCTATTATTTGATTCTATTTCTAATCCAATGGAGATTAAACCTAGTTTCTATTAGTAGATCTAGGCCTTAAATATATATGGTTCGTTACCAAACATAGCAAGCATGAGTTCTATTATCAAACAAGTTGAAACATTATCACCGAGCATAAAAATGTCAACTTTATTGTAAATTTCTGGTTTTAGTAAGAATATATTGTACATGTATGCATATAAGACCTAAAAGTAAGATAAAATATTCAAATGAAGGGATCTATAACTCATCTTAAAGATTTTAAGCAAAACCTTAGAATCGAAAAGTACTTGTGATCTACACATGCATACGTAAAGTTGTAAAGTTTACACGTAGAAACACATTGTTATTATCATTAGAGAATTAATCTAGCCTAGATCTATGAAAAATCATGATAAAATCATACTTTGGGCTTTTTCTACAACTTTCTCTCTCTAGAAATCATATAATTTTCTCTCTAGCTTTGAGAATGATTTGGGTACATGAAAGTGAGGGAAGGGCGACTTCCTTCCCTTAAATAGTCGAGATCATAAGGTGTCTTTATAATATCCATTATTATTCCATTGCCTTTTATTTAAATGGCGTATTTCTTTTCTTATTTTCATTTACCATTTTTAATAAATTACAGGTGTTACAACTACCCCTAATACTTTGTTTCTTCTAAGTGACCAAGCGACTAGCTTCATGGATTTGTATAATTTTATCTAGTGCTTAATGATGTGTGTAGGAACCACATCATATCAGATGGTTGCTTGAAGAAACATTAATGTTTTGCTGTAACAATTGCTTTAGCTCTTTTCTCATGACATTTGATAAGATGGTTTGGTTTGGAAACACAGGTTTAGTTACCACAATACTCATCGTTGTGGAATTCTGACACGAGGTTGATGTTGGAATGGAGGCATATGATATGGGTTGGGTTAGTGGTTGATAAAGCGATGCTGATGAATATGCAGGGAAAACATGATGGAATGGTTAGGTTGGAGTAGTGGGTAACAAAAAGGTAGTCTGGGTAATTGTAGGTAAAAATAGGAATGAAGGAAGAGGACCGTAGAAGCGGCAAACGACATGTAGATGTGGTTATTTGCGGGTGGGAAAAGCTAGGGATGGTTTAATAGCAAACATAGGAACTAGCTCTCTTGGTTGGAGGCTCATGTCATCCTCACTATCACCATCTTCCACTTCCACAGATGTTGATAATGGGGATTTACTAAGCAAATTTTGAGAGTTATTAGCCATGACATACTAAGGATTGAAGATATTTAATGGATGTCGATGGTCCCACAGATGGCAACAATGTAAATGCATGATCCAATAAAATAGAATGATATTCCCAGAGTTTTGTTTCACCAATTCAGGTCCCTCTGTTCCTATTTCTCTATCGATCTACGCACAATTAAACAACACTAGTTAAAGTGACACAAGAATGAAAATCTTCCTGTAACAACACTTCAACATGAAAGTAAGTATTTATATGGAAAAGAGTAGTGAATGTAAAGAGAGATTTGTGCATAGGGATTTCATCCCCTTAACCTTCAATTATAGGCTTGGTGATTTTATGGATCTCGAGCATGTATGATGGTTAGGAGTGATCCCAAGAAGCTTGTTACGTAAGTGGACCCCTCAACAAATGCAACGTGAATGCCTTTTTTAACTATTAGGATTGATGATAATTATATGCCTTAGATGGTTGACCAATGTACATGACTATGGTTCAAATGACCTGGTTTGTATTTCAAGTATCCAGGTTTGAATCATTTGCTACCATATGTTATCAAAATAAAATATGTAAAAATTTAGTTTTATCGAAATTAATAACATATGTTATATATGTCTTAGGGGTTGTTTGGTAATTTTTGAATGATTAAGGTGTTGTTTGTTTTTTCTACAACAAAATTTCTACAGTCTGCGGATCATATTTGTAGACATCTGTAGTAGAAAGCACAAGATGTGGACCAAACATCTGCAGTTTGGAAAAAAAACTGCTTGTTTTTAACATCTATAGACTGCGAAAAATAGTGTGTAACTAAAATGCCAAATTCATCCACCATCATCATCTCCTTCCTCCTCTTCCTCCTCCTCTTCTCCACCACCATCACCACTAGGATTTTTAAGGTTCATCTTCTTCATCTCATTACCACCGAAACCACCACTAATGCCAATGACAACCTTGTTAGAAATGACGGGAGGGTTGCTGTGACAAGAGGGCTGCTACGGGAGGACTGCTGTGACGGGAGGGCTGCTACGACGGGGGTGCCACGACGGTGGCCGGGGGTGGTTGGTGCTCCGGCGGTGGCTATTGGAATATGGTGAGGGGGAATGAGGAGGGTAGAAGAGGTTAGAAGTGAATGGGTTATGCCTTCTTTATGTAGACCTCAGGAAGATCTTGGAAGACCTTTTTCAATGAAAAGTCTTTCAAAAAACAAACAATCTGCAGACCTCAACGTTTGCACATGGTCTGCGTGACACAAACAAACGAGGTCAGGAAGTGCTTCTCAGAAAAAACAAATACTCCCTAAGTGCTGAACCAATAAGATATTTGAATTATTAAGTATTGAACCATTAAGAGGTCTAAATCATTAAAAACTAGTATATCACTTAACTATTCAAAAACAAATTTGTACCAATTCAGATAAAAAGTCTTAACCATTTAGCAATATTATAATGCTTAACTATTCAAAAACAAATGTTTGAACCACTTAAACATTTGATCGCAAAACAAACAATTTAAACAATTAAATGATAAACTATTAAGCTATTGAACTATATAAAGTGATAATCAAAACAATCATAATCTTAATAGGTGATATATAAATTGATTTTTAACTTTGAGAAAATGGGTATGTTTGGGAATACTTTAAAAAACCAATTTATTGACTTTTTCAATAAGTTAATAAAATAGTATGAAATGACTTATTAAGTTATTCATTTACAACAATTATATTACCAAACATTATAAAATAACTTTTTAATTTTTTAAAAGTTAAAAAGTTAAAAATATACTAGTTGTTAGGGAAAGGAGAAATATGTAAATATGAGAACACAGTCGATAAAACACCAAGCAGAAGTAGAACCTCCCTCCGGCGACTGAAGAAAGAAGAAGGAAGAAAGAAGAAGGGAGAAAGAAGAAGGGAGAAAGAAGAAGGGAGAAAGAAGAAGGGAGAAAGAAGAAGGGAGAAAGAAGAAGGAAGAAAGAAGAAGGAAGAAAGAAGAAGGAAGAAAGAAGAAGGAAGAAAGAAGAAGGAAGAAAGAAGAAAGAAGATAGAAGAAAGAAGAGAGATTGAGAAGAAGGGAGATGAATGAAGTGGAGTTGGAGCCCCGAGTGAAACCCTTGGCTTACAAAGTGAAGGCCACCTCCCGAGAATCCCCATCGCAGAAGGCTTCACATGTCCTCGACATTGACCTCCGCAATCACTGGTCCACCGCCACCAACACCAAAGAATGGATTCTGCTACAGCTAGATGTAACATCCATATCTCAACCGACCCTTTACGTTTCACTTACTTACTTACCTGTGCTTTCAATTTCAGTTTTTCTATCTTGTTCAATACTAGTAGAGGGGTTTTCTTTGATCTCAACCATACTTTCAATTCATCTATCTATCTGTCTATCTATCTTCTTAGGAACCTTGCCTGCTATCACACATCAGGATATACAACAAGTCAGTGTTGGAATGGGAAATTTCAGTCGGATTGCGATACAAGGTAGCACCTTTCACTCCCACTACTGTAATATATCTTTGTCCATGAATGATTAATTTACTTGTTTGTTAAATGACATTGTTTCTTTAGTTAATCAAAGTTCAATCCGATTGCCCTTTCTCTTTTGCAGCCAGAGACGTTTATAAAAGCCCGCCCGCGGTGTGAAGCACCTCGCCGCGATATGGTGTACCCCGTGAACTATACTCCATGTCGTTATGTCAGAATATCTTGTCTCCGGGGTAATCCCATTGCTATTTTCTTCATTCAGGTAGTGTGCTGTTTTATCTTATGAAACTAAAAGGCGATTCATTCATTTTGCTGTTGTTCCCATCTAGGCATTTTATTTTGCTATTATAATGCAGTTGATTGGTGTTCCGGTTATTGGTCTTGAACCAGAATTTCAGCCTGTTATTAATCATCTATTGCCTCACATTACTTCTCACAAACAAGACACCGAGGATATTCATCTTCAGGTGGAACAATAACACACATACATACATATGATTTATGCATGCGTTTTTGTATCTAACTCTATCAGTATATAGCTTCTTCAAGACTTGACGAGCCGGTTGATGCCATTTCTTCCACAACTTGAGGTATATTTTCTGTTATTACAATTTTCTTATGGGATTGTCTTCATCTTTGTGTTTTATTATATTCATACTTGGATGACTTGATGAAAATAATTTCTACAGGCAGATCTTAACAGCTTTCAAGATGCTCCGGAACCTACTCTTAGGTTTCTTGCTATGCTTGCTGGACCCTTTTATCCGATTCTTCACATACTAAACGAGAGGTTAGTGGCTATTAATTTTTTATATTTAACTATTTAATGTTTGCTCATGATTTTCATGCATTCTTTATCTCCTCATATTGTAATGATTACAGGGAAACTGCCAAATCATCTGGCAATGCTTCGGACATTGAAGCATCTAAGAACAGTCTTCCATCACCAGCCTTAACAGTTTCCTCTAATTTTGAGGTTAACACCTCAAATTTTCCCTTGTCTTTGCATTTTATGTCCAAGTTCTACTTTTAGCCATTGCTTACTTTCAGTTGACTAAATAGTTTCATTCTTCTTTTTCATGTTTAGCCAAGGAGATCACGTAGCACGACATCCAGTTTCTCTCACACTGCCACACCAACTGTTTTCCGTCCTGACGCAATCCTTCTGTTGCTAAGGAAAGCTTATAAAGATTCACATCTGGGAACTGTCTGTAGAATGGTACTAAATGGTCCATATTTTAACTTCATATGTGATAAAAACGCAACAACTTTCATTTTGTTTCCTATAAACTCCATTTCAGGCTTCTAGGGTTTTACTGAAGCTTGAACATCCCAATATACATGAAGCAACAGTTAATGAGAAGGACCTAAGTTCTGAATCATTTAGTGCTCTGCAAACTACTGATTATTCAAGCTTATTTGGGGAGGAGTTTAGGGTAACTGATGATCATTGGGACTTAAAATATCTCCAACTTTTAGATATTAAGGCTGTTGAAGAGGGGATGTTACATGTTCTTTTTGCTTGCGCATCCCAGGTTGGTGATTTTGTTTTTAGAAAACTTACTAAAATTGAAGTACTTTTTTGAGAGTAGTATGCCTCTGATCTCACTTACATTACATCTTGATAACTCTATTTATGTTTCAGCCTCTGCTTTGCAGCAAATTGGCTGGAAACAGTTATGAATTTTTGTCCACGTTGCCACTCATACAAGCTTTACTACCAGGTGTGCTAGCCAAATTCTTTTTGATATGATTTTTCTTTAATATTTAATATATTTTTAGCTTGGGGGTGGGGGTATCTCCAATGTTGCTTCAAACTAACTGTATGACAACAATCAAATCAAGCATGGCACTTGATGGGTTCTAATCCCTACTTATAGTAGATAATATTGTTACTTATTTTAGTTATTTTAAATACTTTAATTGCCTCTTTCAGCACTTCGTCCTAATTTTAGCAGTTCCAGTCAGGTTGATGATACATTCTCAGCATGGAGACAACCGTTTGTGCAGCATGCATTGTCTCAGGTTTTCCTTCTATTCACCAATCTAGTTTATGTCAATAAAAATGTCTTATTTTTTCTTTATTTTCTTCCAGGTAGTGTTGACATCAACTTCTCCTATGTATCGTCCACTTCTTCATGGATGTGCTGGCTACTTGTCATCTTTTTCACCATCACATGTTGGTTATTTTTCTGACCCGTTACCTTTTCATTTATTTAATTAAATCCACATTCTCACAAAAAGCAAATTGCTATGATTTTTAACATGTTGTGCAGTCCAAGGCTGCATGTATTCTCATTGATCTCTGTACAAGTGTGCTTGGACCATGGATAGCTCAAGTAATTGCAAAGGTTATAATAGATATATTTTTAGCTCATATTACGATTTACGAAAATTTCAGATTTCAACTAAAAAGCTTTATAGAAAATTGCAGGTGGACTTGGCTGTGGAGCTTATTGAGGACCTTTTGGGTGTAATTCATGTAAGTCAAACTCTAGAAACCATAAAAATATTCTGAAATTTGTTTTCAGATTGGTAAAATGACTCCATTTTTTTATATATATCTATGATTGTTTTTTAGGGTGCTCGATTTACAATAGCTGATGCACGTGCTGCTCTAAAGTACATTGTTTTGGCGTTATCTGGTCATATGGATGATGTAATTGCAAAATATAAGGTTAGTTCATATTTTCGTTCATTCTTTTATTTTTGTTTAGCTTGCTCTATGAAAATGCAAATATGGTTATTGTTCAGGATGTTAAGCAGCAGATTCTATTTCTTTTGGAAATTTTGGATCCTCTTCTTGATCCAGCTTTAACACCTATAAAGAGCATGATAGCATTTGGAAACGTCTCTCCAACATTTCATGACAATCAGGAACAAAGTTGCACTGTTGCATTAAATATTATCAAAACAGCACTAACAAAATCTGCCATTCTTCCCTCCCTGGAATTTGAATGGAGACGTGGTTCAGTTGCTCCTATGTAAGCCTCACCTTTTATTTTGTTTCTGGAATTTTGATCTCTTAGGTTTTTGTTATCCTTATTTATGTTGCAGTGTACTTCTCTCGATTTTGGAGCCTCACATGCAATTGCCACCTAATGTTGACCTTGGCAAACCTCAACGGCCAGATGTTTCTCTTAATGAAACTCCTGCTTTAAAGATTACTGACCAAGATGATACTGATGATGTCAAGCTAGAAACTTATGATGATGTAAGCACTCTTTTTGCACCACCTGAAGTACGGGACATGGTGCTTACATATGTTTCTAATGTTCCTGATCAAACCACCTCAGATCCAAGCAATGCAGAAGGAAAACAGTTAGTTGAGGAAAAAATGACCAATATTGAGTACACTCAGTTGCATACAGAATGTCTACATCTTATGAAATATGCAGATTGTGAGTCTTGGGCCTCCGAGTTTCGACAAGTGGCATTTGATTTACATTCACAAAGTGATATTTTTACACCTGAAGGCCATAATGCTGCTATAGATGCTCTGTTATTGGCTGCAGAGTGTTATGTTAATCCCTTTTTTACGATGTCATTCAAAGAGCACCCTAAGCTAATTAATGAGAGCAAGTATGGTTTCACAGAAGTCAGAAAAATTTTGGAAAAAACTCATGGTAATTTGGAAACTATAGATTATGTCGAGAAAAAACGGGACAAAATAGTTCTTGAGATTCTTCTTGAAGCTGCAGAATTGGATTACAAGTATCAGAAAACAGCTCCAAATGATGATGAAAATGATGATGTCATGCATTTTTCCACGCAAGATTCATCATCTATGGACGCCATCACTTTAGTTCGACAAAACCAAGCGTTATTATGCAAGTTTTTGATTAAGTCTTTGCTTAAAGAACAGCACATGAAGCGTGAGATTCTGTTGCAGAGTTTGGCTTTTTTGTTACAGTCAGCTACTAAACTTTATTGTTTTCCTGAACAAATAATTGAAATCATATTAAATTGTGCTGAATATTTGAATGATTTGCTTGTATCTTATTGTCATCAAGGAAATCTGAAATTGGAATTGGTTAAGGTACATGAGGTGGAACGCCACTGGATTCTTATTCAAAGATTGGTGGTAGCTTCAAGTGGCAGTGAAGAAAGCCGATTTAGTAATTTGGTTCCTTCTTCAGTTTGGCTGAAGAAAATTTCTTCCTTTTCTTGTTCTTCATCTCCACTGGTTAGATATATTGGATGGATGGCCGTAAATCGTAATGCAAAACATTATCAAAAGGAAAAACTTGTTCTTGCTTCTGATTTGTCTGAATTAACAACTTTGATATCGATTTTCAGTGATGAAATGACTGTAGTCAATGAAATTTTTTACCAGAAAGACGAATCTTTTCGTGTAATTTACCCTGAAATCGGCCAGTTTTTTCCAAATTTAAAGAGACAATTTAAAGCATTTGGGGAGACTATATTGGAAGCTGTTGGATTGCAACTAAAAGTTCTTCCTTCTAGTGTTGTACCAGATTTATTATGCTGGTTTTCCGACTTATGTTCGTGGCCATTCCTTCAAAAAGGGGAAGCTTCTAGAACTTCTATTAAGGGATTTCTTGCAAAGAATGCAAAAGCAATCATTTTATACATACTTGAAGCCATTGTAAGTGAGCATATGGAAGCAATGGTGCCTGAAATACCTAGAGTTGTACAAGTGCTACAGTCCCTATGTACAAGCTCATATGCTGATGTGGCGTTTCTTGATTCGGTTTTGAGTTTGTTGAAACCACTCATCTCTTATTCCTTAAAGAAGGCATCTCAAGACGAAAATCTTGATTTTGAGTCTTTGTGTTTTGGTGAGCTCTGTAGTAACCTAAGCAAGTGTTCTGAAAATCAAGTTACATATTGCCGTGCCCCAACAATTCTTGTTTTAGCCTCAGTGTTTCTTGATTTGTCATTACAAAGAAAACAAGAAATATTACAGTCTCTTGTATTTTGGGCTGATTTTGCTACCTTTGAGCCAACAGCTTCCTTCCATGATTACCTTTCTGCATTTCAGGTAGTAATGGAAAGCTGCAAAACTTTGCTCATTGAAAGACTACAAGTAGAGGGTGCTGTTCCCATTTATTCAAATTCGAATTTACAATCTTCGTTCCTAATTGATGCTTTCCATAGTCACACCGGGAATCAAAACCATCATCAGTTATCTGTTGAAGAGATTTTGGAGTTCTCCAAAGATCTGGAGATTCTATTATCCAAGCTTAATCCAACAATCGAGCTATGCTGGAAGCTTCATTTTCAACCAGCTAAAAAGCTCACTACCACATCAGCACAATGTTTTGTGTACTCAAGATGTTTATCATCAGTGTTGGACAAAGATTCTGTTTCACATTCTTTAAGTGATCATTTTCATTGGAAAGTGAGTCTTGAACAACTTGCTGAAAAGGTTCTAAATTTACAAGAACACAGTTGTTGGGAGGTTGCATCTACAGTTATTGATTGCATACTTGACGGGCCTCATATTTTTGGTTTGGATAGAGTAGTCAGGCCTCTTTGTTCAGCAATGAAGAAATTTTCACATAATGCTCCAAAAGTTACTTGGCGTTTACAGACAGATAAGTGGTTAACATCATTATTTAATGGAAACATCCAGAGTCTTCTAGAAAGTCAACTTCCTTTAGTTGACCTTTTATCTTCAATGATGAGTCATATTGAACCAGAACAACGTTCCACTGCAATCAAACACTTGGGGCAGCTGGTGAGCCAAGAAGCTGACAGTGAAACAATAGTTGAACAAAATAGTTCATGTGATGAGTCAATTTTATCTTTTATTGTTTCAAATACATGGGATCGAATTATTGTGTTGGCTTCATCGGATACGTCAGCGCTCTTGAGGACACGTGCACTGGCGCTTCTAGTCAAATGCGTTCCATTTGCCAGGAGACCACAGTTGCAATCTGTTCTTGGTGCAGCTGATAATTTCCTTCCTTGTTTAGTCAGCCTTGGTCAACAGACATGTGATGGACCTTTTATGCAACTTTCATTAGCTCTGATTGCCACTGTCTGTTTGTACTCTCCTGTTGAAGATGTTTCTATGATTCCTCATAATATTTGGAGAAATATTGAAACTTTGGGTCTATCAAAAACAGGTAAATTCTGATATCCTTAATAGATTGTTTATATTGTTTAGATTGATCTTTTTTACTGATTGTTGCACCGTTGTATACTTGTATATAGGAAAGCATGAAGATCATGTTCAAAGTGCTTGCCGGGCCCTTTGTAAGCTTAAATCTGAAGGGAATGAAGCCAAAGGGGTATCACCCAAATCATTATTTACAAAAATTTGGATTATTATGGTTGAAATGAAAGTGTAAATGATGTTAATTAAACATATAAACGTGTTAATCTTGCATTATTAGATTCTGAAGGGAGTCCTCACATCAAATATTCCAAAACAAGAAGACTCAGATTTAAGAAGTACACGTGAGTCGCTTATTCAGGTAAGTAACGTTTTGAAGCCTATAATATAATATGATTCATTATTCACTAATAAGAGAGTCTAGAAACTATTTTTGTGCTTATTATATTCAACATATGTGATAGGTCTTTGCAAATTTGACTTCTGTACAGTCATACTTTGACATCTTCTCCAAGAAAACTGATGAAAAACTTATGGTAAGTTCTGTATTCACAAACCACAAAATTTATTTCGTGTTTTTAGATAAGTTACAAATCTTAATGGATCACAGGAAATTCAGGAGGCTGAGATTGAAATGGATTTAATACACAAAGAACAGGTTGTTCATGACTCGTCTAATGATGTCACGGATTGGAGAAAGCTTCCTTTTCTAGCAAGTAATCTCTCTTAAATCAACATTAAGATTAACAATCTTCCCTCAACAATGTACTTATGCTAATTTTATTCATTTCAGATTATGAGAAGGAAGATAAACGTCTTCAAGAAATCAAGAATGAAATTGAGTCTCTGTATGTTTGAAATCATGTCACTTTCTTTAATACTCTAATTTCTAATTTGGTTGATCACTCTTTATGTTGGAAATCATAAATAAATTTTATTGGGATAGTGAGAAGGCGAAGCTGAAAGAAGAAATCATAGCCCGCAGACAGAAAAAGTTGCTTGTAAGACGTGCACGTCAAAAATACTTGGAGGAAATTGCTCTGCGTGAAGCGGAGCTCCTTCAAGAACTTGACAGGTTACCTTTAATTATGTTTTAAATAAGTTTATTTTGCTATAAAAGATTAGTATAAAATCTGAAAGAGGATCTCCCATTTTGATAGAGAAAGAGCTGCAGAAATGGAAAATGAAATCGAGAGACAAAAATTGCTGGCTGTTGAGCGTGCGAAAACTAGCGAGCTTCAGCATAATCTTGATATGGAAAAAGAGAGGAGAACACAAGTAAGAAATTTTATTTCCTCCTCTTTTACTTTGCTGAATAGTTTCATCACTATATTTATAATTAATTTAAGGTGTACTATCATATAATGTAGGTGTACTATCATATAATGTATTCTTACTTCTTTTAATGCTTGTTCGTAGAGGGAACTCCAACGAGAACTAGAACAGGCTGAGTCGGGGCTTCGGCCCGGGTCAAGAAGGGAATTCTCTTCTAATAGTAGGTATGCTTTGGTTTCAATTTTCAGCGTGGTTTTATTTTAAGCTATCTTTTTATTTTTTTATTGTTTGACCCGCCAAAGTTTCGACCTACCCAGACGGACCCATATAAGTGAACGGGTCAAAGGTGTGTCCTCTGTTCAGTTTCTAATTTTCTGAATTATTTACGTAGTCGGCCTCGAGAGAGATATCGTGAAAGAGACAACGGAAGACCAATAAATGAAGGCAACTTGAGAACAAGCGGTCCCGATTTAACAAACCCTAATACTTCAATGTCAGTAGCTACACCAACCATTGTTCTAGCGGGGTCACGACAAACACCAACTCTTCTGCAATCACGTGATGAAGGCGGTAGTAGTTATGAAGAGAATTTTGATTCAGGCGATACAGGGAGCGTTGGTGAAGCAGATCTAGTAATGGCATTGGAGGGGTCCGGTCAGCGACGAGGGAATAAGTCGAGGCAGACGATGGAGAGGAGAGAACGGGATGGAAGGCGTGAAGGGAAATGGGAAAGAAGACATTAGGTGATGCTTGGATGCATGCGTCTTGTAATGGTTTTAGGTTGTTTGTATTGATATCATATTTCTTCTACAATTTGTATTCAGGCTTTTCATGTTCAGTTATGTATCCTATCCTATTTTTCAGCTTTGCCAATGTTAAAATCAACTATTCAGAACCATATTAGATTAAGAGTAAATTATGATTTGCATCTAATGATTGTTCATTTAACTAGTATCTTTGTTGTTTCAAAACCGGCATCTGCCACTAATGTTTCTTTTTTTTTATCCATTTGAATCTCTATCGTTCTATTTGTTTCCATTTGGGTTTAAATGACTAACATTGTTAGTTTCTTTGTTAAAATTATTATTGAAAAACCTAAACTATTCATAAACATTAGATAAAAAAAAATAATAAAATAAAAAAACTTATGCTATCCATCAACCAACATTATTTTCCTCAACCCTAATACTTTACCCTCCGTCCCTCCCTCACCCGTTAAAGATACGCGTGTTTATTTAAAGATTGAAGATCAACTAATTGCATATAAAAAAGGATTATTTGGGTATACAAGTTCTTTAGTGACACGTTTAATCAACTTCATACAAAGTGACAAAACCTTAAAATTTACGTATTCCGCTTCGGCTTGTGCACGTAATTGGAGTATGTTTAATCAAGTCCATACAAAGAGACGAAACCGGTTGAACACCGAAGGAATGAACAACTTGGTCTACATTATGTAAAATAAAAGGTTGAAGCATAAATTCTTAAAGAATACTATTTAAATGATGATACGCTATTTGTTGAAAATGTGTTGTTTGATTATTAGTGGTTAGCTGACCCAATTGATGCCGATGAAGATGATCTTGAAAGTGGCGATGCAAGTGTGGAGGAAGGTGACGGAGCATGTGGGAGGAAAGTAGCGGTGCACATTGGCGAACTCGAAAAACTTTTTCATGGGGGTTAGAAATATTTAGGGTCGTTTGTGTATCGCTAAGTATTAAATTTAGCTGTGCACATATAAAACCAAATTCAATCTTAAATGCATAATAAAAATACATAAATCGTTATATAAACACATTTATAGAAATACAATGTAGGTATAGTTGCTTTTTATGGTGCTTTATGTTATTAAATCTAATCATTACAATTATTAAAAAGCATTTCTAAGTTTATAATATTAATTATAATATCTTATTGTAACGTTTCATATAAGGCTGATGCAATAAAAAACATCCAAAGTCTATCATGTATGCATGCATAGAAGTACTAAGTAGAATGTTTCGTAAGTTTCACACTATGTCTTAGAAAATATTCTAAGTGTGAAATCTTCCGCAGCCAAACATAAAGTCTTCTGAAGTTTTAAAGACAAAGTCTTCCGAAGCCAACACATGACGACATATTTCTTCCGAAGACATTTTAGTACGTGCTTTATTTGATGTACCTTTTTCATAAAGCTAGACCACCTTTCCGCTGCAACTCTGTTGACAATGCTTTTGGTAACTGTACATTGAGGTCTTGAGTCTGTTACTTTCTACTTTATGTACTTTTATCATTTTTGTAATATATTAGGATGTGAGTTATAGCATGTCATAGTCACTAGTCAAAAGGCAATCTGCCTTTTGACTCTACATTGATTTTGTTGTTGTCTAGATCATGTATCCAGTTGGCCTTTAAAGTATGGCCGGTTGTAGGATGTAGTATAAAGTATCTAAGGTCCCTTGTATCTTTCTTTTATGATTTGTAACACTTGTAAGGAACTTGAGAGCAATATATAACATTCTTGAAAACCAAACACTTGTGTTATCTTGTTCTTGTTCTTGTTCTTGTTCTTGTTCTATCTCTTTATCACTTGTGTTTCATGGTAACAAAGTGTGACTGGTTACTAGTTCCTTATTTGATCTGTTAAGTATTCTAACTCACTCTCCTCATTGTGTGTTTTGTTGTAATTGTCCATCCCTTAAACGATCTTACAATTGGTATCAAAGCATTCCAGGCTCTTGATTGTAAGATCTCACCATCTTAATATCCCTCACACACAAAGTACTTAACATCTCAAATGGCAGCTATCACTAAGCTTATATGGAAACTAAAATCATGACAAAGTCCCAACTGATCACTCTTGAAGACTTTGACACTTGGTGCCAAAGAATAGAATGTTTCATCAAGTCATAAGAGTCCAGGATATGGGAATCTGTTGTCTCAGGACCTTACATACCAAGCACCTCTTCAGCTGCTGGATGTGGTATGATTCCAAAGGCTATGACTGATTACTCTGATGAAAATAGGAAGGGAGTAGAGATTGATCAGAAGGCCATGACAACCCTTCAAACTTCTCTTCCAAACTATGTATACACAGGTTTCAAGAAATGCAAAACAGCTAAGCAGCTATGGGATGCACTGAAACTAATGTATGAGGGGTCTACTTAAGCCAAAGAGAACAAGAAGGATCTCCTGAAGCAGCAGTTTGAGAACTTCATCTTTAAAACAGGTGAAACCATTACTCAATAATACTTCAGGTATGTTGAGATTGTGGACACTCTAGCGGATGTGGGAGTAACTCTTGAGAACAGGGACATTGTAAGGAAGTTTATGTCCTCTCTTCCTAGGCAATGAACACATTACTATGTGGTTATCAAGAGGACTGGCAACCTTAAGACTCTCACCCTGATATTCTCAGTGGATACTAGATGGAGATGAACATGCAAGGTTCATCTGGTAACTCCATCAATCAAATGAGTTATGCCCTGCATGTGACTGAGAGGGATAACATAGAACCTCAACATCATCTTATATACTACCCTGACAACTCACAAAAGGGTCCTTTCATCACCTTTTCGGAGACACCAAGAGAAAGCTACACTCAAGGAAGCCCATTCCAAGAGACAAGCTCTTCACATGCCTTTGTGTCCTCTGATGAAAGCATATGCAAATTTCTTTTCACCCTTGAAGACCTAGACTATATCCATCCAGATGATCTGGAGTACATGGAAATAGTCCAACAGATGGCTCTTCTCACTAGCAGAGCCAAGAAGTTTTACAAGAGGACATGAATAAAGTTTTCAAGCAATACAGCCAGTGGAAAGTTTGGGCTGGATAAAAGCAAAGTGAAGTGTTACAACTATAACCAAATGGGACACTTTGCAAGAGAATGCAAGGCACCAAGAACAAATGATGGCCAAGCACAAACCAGACCAAACTACACTGAGAAAGCCACCTAGAATGAGAAGCCAAAGTAGCAAGCTATAGTTGCTGTTAAAGAAGGAGGCTTTGACTGGAGCTTTCAGGTGGAAGATGTATCTTTAAACCAAGCACTGATGGCTGATCATGATGAAGAAAAGGTACTGGAAAATCTCTGTACACCTGAGTGTATTGCTAAAGTTAATAGATACAGGTCCTACAACTTAGAGATGAGATCTGATCTTGAGTCCTTAAATATCTTAAAATTTGATTTCAAAGAGATGAAAATGATTATATACAAGAAATAGAGGACTTAAAAAAAACCATTTTAGTTCTTAAACATGAGCACACAAATTACAGGACTCAAATCAAAGATCTCATAACTAAGTTGACTGAATGCGATGCTGAGCTTGTGATCAGATAAGCCAGGGAAGAAAAATGTGTTCTTGACGAAGAGACCTTCAAGAACATTATATGCTCATCCTTGCATGCAAAAGTTTGTTATTAGAATAAGCAGGGACTAGGATCTAGTAAGATAGATCCTCCATACACCATCTTGTCTGTAAGATCTCTTAGATGTGAAACTTGTGAAGATGAGCTCCCTCTCATATAACCCTTGATGGAAGAGGAGAAGCAATAGTGGAGAATGCCTTTGAGAAGAGTGGAGAATGCCTTTGAGAAGAGTGAAGAAGAGGATTCTAAGAAAGGTCACTATCCTTCTGAGGAGAGTAAGAAGACTGGAATGACCAAGTCTATAAGAAAGAACTTGATCAGGAAGAGCAAGAGAAAAGCAAAGAAAGCTCAAGAGATCAAGAACACCTTCAACTCTACGCAGAAACAAGTTTTTATCTCTGCAGGATTTAAAGTGGTAAAGACTGAAGATACTAACTTGAAATCTAGTACCGGGAGTTCTAGTTTAGTATCAACTCATTTTAGCAACAACAAGAAGGCTGATCAGTTGTGTACCACTGCTCCACAACCTGAACCATCTAACTCCAATGGAAGTTCTCACCCTAAAAGGACTTCCACTGCATCTGCAAAGATAAAGGTGGAGAAGGAAAGTGATTAAGTTCAGCCTTGTTCATAGAAGAAGGCTCTTAGAAAGAAGAAAATAGAATGTGTTATGTGTGAGAGTACTCTCATCTTGCTAAAGATTAACCTTACAATCCAAAAGGCATTCTTCACATGACCAAGAAAGAGACTTCTAAGAGTTTCAAGAAGAAGCAAGCTTCAGAAGGAAAAACTTATCCTTTCGGAAGCTCCAAAATGAAGATGAAGGCAACTGGAAAATTGCATTCGGAAGAAAATTTGGTCTCGAAAGAAGGGAATACTTCCGAAGCACTAAAGCCTACTGCAGTGTTAGCAAGATCTTCCAAAGGTCCAGTCATCAAAACTTCCAAAGTTAGTAAAACTTCCAAAGTATTGAAGGTCAAGTCTAAGCTTCCAAAAAGTGGTATGGAAGTCAAAGAAAGACCAAGTGACTGAAAGTTTTCTATCAACATCATCAAAGGATCCTCAAACATGACTATAGGATCTATTACTTTTGCATTACCTTCAACTTATTTTGATGAACCCAAAACAAATAAGGCTTGGGTTTTCAAATGTAACTAACCATCTCTTTTATACAGGAACAACTAAAGAAAATAGAAAAATATGGATCATTGATAATGGTTGTTCCAGACACATGACACGCAATATGTCACTACTCCAAAAGTTTGAAAAGATTTATGGAGGACTAGTTGCTTTTGGAGAAGATGCTGGTGGTTACATTACTGGAAGGGGAAAGGTCACAAATGGTAAGCTCAACATTGAGAAGGTAAAATTTGTCAAGGAGCTTGGATACAATCTTTTGAGTGTATCTCAATTTTTTGATCAGAGTCATAACATGTTATTTACTAAGCATGAGTGCATTGTTCTTAAGCCCGAGGTGGTCCTTTCTCATGCGCATATCTTGCTTTGAGCCCCCATGAAAGGGAACATGTACAAATAGACTTTCAAGAAACATCTCCCTTAGGATAAATTTCATGCTTTCTGTCTAAAGAAAATAGTGATGAATCCTTCCTCTGGCATAAAAGAATGTGCCATGTAAACTTTAAAAACATGAATAAACAAACTAAGAATGATTTGGTATCTGGAATGCCAAAGAAAGAGTTATAAGTGATAACCATTGTGTTGCATGCCTGAAAGGGAAGCAACACAAGGTATCTCACAAGTTAAAGGAAAGAAACTCTATCACTACTCTCCTTCACTTGTTACATATGGATCTTTTTGTCCCCACAAGTGTAATGAGTCTAGGAAGGATCTCTTGTTGTTTGGTGATCATAGATGACTTTACAAGATTCACTTGGTTCTTCTTTCTTAGAACTAAGGCCGAGACCCCTAAGATTCTAAAGAATTTCATCTTGAAGATTGAGAATCAATCTGATCACAAGGTCAAAACCATAAGATATGATCACGGAACTGAATTCAAGAACCAATTCCTTGATACATTTTCTAATGAAAAGGGTATTACAAGAGAAAATAGTACTCCTAGGACTCCTTAGCAAAATGGTGTTGCTGAGAGGAGAAACATGAAACTGATTGAAGCTGCAAGAACTATGTTCTCTGACTCTATGTTGCCCATCACCTTCTAGGTAGAGGCAGTCAACACTGCCTGCTATGTGCATAATAGAGTTTTAGTGGTTAAGACACATGGTAAGACTCCTTATGAACTTGGGCATAAGAGGAAACCTTTCATTGATTTTCTCAGGTCATTTGGATGTCCTTTCACTATCGAATACCAAAGATCAAGTTACCAAGTTTGCTGAGAAATCAGATACTGGACACTTCATTTGATACTCTTCACAAGCTAAAGCTTATAGAGTATACAATCTTAGAACCAAAATAGTTGAGGAGTCAGCCAATGTGACCTTCATTAAACACACACCCAATGTAAATGGTTTTGGTCCTGATTGGCTATTTGATCTTGATTTAGTTACCAACTATTTTAACAAATCTTATGAGAATATTTCAGGATCTATAGATATTATACCAAAAGGTGATCCTACTCCAATATTTGACCTAAAAAGACCTTCAAGCTATACTACTTTAGCTCCAGTTGTAACTAATCCTACAAATGAATTTTCTATCAGCACAACAATGACAAACTCAGTTGATACATCTGAGATGCCTTCAAATTCCAGCTCAGAGGCTCAACAACCGGATAAAGAAACTTCAAATATGGAAGAAAATGTTGATGGTGACAGTGATCAAGAATTTCTAGATATTGATAACCATCCCATAGAAGACAACATCAATGATGTCACACACTCATTGGATCAAGTTTCACTTGATATGTGTGTTGATGTGGTGGGAGAAACCTTAATGCCAGATCTGAATTTCTCTAATTTGGATCTATCTTAGCAACTTGTTGTGATCCCTTAGCTAATGATCCACAAGTCTCATCCCACCACAAACATCATTGGAGATGTTGATTCAGGGGTAAGAAAAAAAGGACAAACCCATGATGCAAATGTTTGTCTTCACTCTTGTTTCTTATCTCAGATAGAGCCTAAAAAGATTGATGAGGCACTGAAGGATGGAAGTTGGTTTGAAGCTATGCAAGAGGAGCTGCTTTAATTCAAAAGGAAAAAGGTTTGGAACCTATGTCCTCTTCCTCTTGGGAAGACTACTATAGTAACCAAATGGGTTTTTAGGAATAAAAAGGATAATAAAGGACTTGTGATAAAAAACAAGGCAAGACTAGTTGTTCACGGGTACACACAAGAAGAAGGAATTGACCACGTAGATGTCTTTGCTCCTGTAGCAAGACTGGAAGTTGTTAGGATATTCTTAGCTTTTGTTGCATCCAAGAAATTCAAGGTCTACCAACTTGATGTCAAGTGTGCCTTTCTTTATGGGGTGATTGATGAAGAGGTGAATGTCAAACAACCACCTGGTTTTGCAGACCTTGATCATCCTTATTATGTTTGTAAGCTTGATAAAGCTCTTTATGAGTTGCACCGAGCACCAAGGAAGTGGTATGAGACTTTATATCAGTATCTATGTAAGCATGGATACAGAAGAGGTACTATAGATGGAACTCTCTTTATCAAAGGACAAGAAAATGACTTAATGCTAGTTCAAGTATATGTAGATGACATCCTATTTGGGTCAACTAATCCAAAGCTCTGTAAAGACTTTGAGAAGCTGATAAAAGACAGATTTGAAATAACTGCCATAAGGGAACTAAATTTCTTTCTGGGAATTCAAGTAAAGAATGTTGAAGATGGCATCTTCATAAGTCAGTCAAAGTATGTTCAAGACATACTCAAAAGATTCAACATGACTGATTTTAAGGATGCTAAGACACCCATAGCAAGAAACCACTCCCTTGAGCCTAACCTTGAATGGGAGTGTGTGGATGAACATTTTTTCAGGGCTATGATTAAGTCTCTTATGTATCTCACAGCTAGTAGGCCTGATATCATGTCTGCCACATGTGTTTGTGCAAGATATCAAGCCAATTCCAAGATGTCACACCTTATCACTGTCAAGAGAATTTAAAGACATCTCAAATGTGCCACAACACTTGGCCTTTGGTATCCAAGGAATTCTGACTTCAATCTGTATGCATATATAGATAGTTACTATGGTGGATACAATATGACTACAAAGTATACATCAGGGGATGTCAATTTCTTGGTAGAAGGTTAGTCTCATGTCAATGCAAGAAGAAATCTTGTGTCTTTTCATCAACCGCTGAATTTGAATACATTGCTGCTGCAAGCTAATGTGCTCAAGTGCTTTGGATTCAAAATCAGATGCTAGACTATGGGTTCAACTTTAAGGAGACTCCCATTCACATAGACAACAATAGTGCCATCTCTATCAAAAGAATCTTGTGCATCACTCAAGGACAAAACACATTAATATCAGGTATCATTTGATCAGAGATAATTTTGAGAAAGGATTAATCAAACTAGTCAAGGTTAACACAAATGAACAATATGCTGATCCATTCAGCAAAATATTTGATGAACAGAGATTCAAATATCTTGTATAAGCTATTGGGTTTATTAACTTTGTATGTTTTTCTTAAAGGTTAATCATATCTTATTTCTAAAAATTTGTGTGTTCGTAATTTGTCTATATCTATCACCTTCATAATCCCTTGTTTGATTTGGAAGTAAAAAACTTTTTGAAGACTTTCATAGATTTTTGAAAAATTTCTCTTCGGAAGATATGTTTTTACCTTCAGAAGAAATTTAAGTGTTTAAAACAAACAACTATCACTAAACATTTACCTTCGGAAGAAATCTCTAACATATCTTCCGAAGCTTAAATTCGTTTCTAAGTACTTGTATGTTTTAAAGAACTATTTTCTTTCGAAAGTAATTAACTCTCAGAAGCTTTTACAACTTCCAAAGTTAATCTCTTCCAAAGCTAAATTCTCTAAAATCTTTGAAATCTCTTCCAAAGTCACTTTGGCTTCAGAAGCTTTCTTCTCAAAACTTCCGATGTCAAATTACCTTCGGAAAATTTATAACTTCCAAGAAAACGACTTCCGAAGTTAAATTACCTTCCGAAGTCAAACTATTTTTTCAAAGGTGGGTCCGACATCCGGATTTTAAATTTTATCATCTTTCATTAACTTTTTCTAAGATTCATTTCATATATAAACAAAATGGTTCGCTCTCTTTCTTTATCATCTTCATTTACTCCCAAACCTAAATTCCCAAAATCCTTTAAAACCACCTTTGTTCTTCTTTTCCTTCACCTCTAAGCTATCTATAATAGCCAACATCACCCCAGAAATGACCCAAACTTCTCCATGCAGTTACACAGGAAACACACTTAGGTTGCTCTATTGCATTCTAAGAAAGATCCTTATTTCTCAGAGGTTTGTTAGTTTTTGGCTCTGTCCAACTATTACACCTCCCTTACCATTGATCCTATTCTCTATGAGGATATCTGTTTGATTTTTGGAAGACCTGTCAAGAGGTCATTATGGATGGGGAGAAGGCACTGTTTGCTACAGTGCAGGGGAAGACAATCTTCATTACTCCAGCCATCATCAACACCCACCTTCAGTTGGAAGATGAGGAAAGTGAATTGTCATTTCCTAAGGAAGCTGTCAACCACTCCTTTGAGCAGATAGGCTATAAAGGAGATTTCTTTGTCAAGACCTTCAGAAAATGGAAGGTCTCCTCCTAGTGGAAGTACTTACTTCATGTGGTAATCCACAGCTTGTCTAACAAGCATGGGGGCTGGGGCCAGATTCTTGAAGATCTCTCCTTCATAGTGTATGGAATGATTTATGGGGTCAAGTTCAGATACTCTCAGTTTGTTTATACAAATTTGCTTGCTAACTTGGACTCCTTAGAGTATTATATGTTTCCTAGATATGTTCAACACATTCTTAACTGTGAACTGGGCTCATAGTTAAGGGAAACAAATAATATTCTTAAACTGGGACAGAAGAAGCACGACATCTTTAAAAATTTGAAGAAGCCAACTGTTGGCTTCTCTGGGGTAGAAACAACCCTTGTACCCAAAATATTAGAGCTCATTGCTCAAGGTGACAACCTAGAAACACCAACTAGTTTGAACCCACACCTTCTACCTATCAACCACTAAAACAACCACAAATCACCCTCACGTAACAAAGAAGATCCAAACAAATCCATTCCTTTGATGAGACACATGCTGGTGAAGGTATATCTCAACCTCTCTCTAGCCAGAGTATGGATGCTACTCTAAGCAATAAAGGCCAAATCTCTCTCCACCCTAAGTCACAAAGGTATGTGAGTGACAAAGGAAAAAAGAAAATGACTCCTAAGGAGATTGAGGAGGAGGAAAGAGAGAGGAAAAGGAAGTTAAAGGAAGAAAGTTCCTCTATAGGTTCTGCTGCCTTCATGGAAGCTGCAATCAAAGCTGCCCCCAGACCAAACACTCAAAATGATAAGTTAAGGGTAGTCAGGATTGCTTACTTACAGACCAGAAACTATGATATTGATAATAGCATCTTCCTCCCCTTAGAAGAATTGGATGAACTGGTTGACATGGAATTGTCAAGAGAGAAGACATAAGCAGAGGATGTAAGATTGCTTTTTCAGATCAAGGAAGAAAAGAGACTGAAAAGGCTCTGCAGGACAATTGAAGGGGCTCAATTACAACACAACTACACAAAGAGGAGATTAACTAAAACTTAATCAAACAGTGAACTGGATTAACCATAATAAGATACTAAGAACACAAGTAATGTAAGAGACAGAACACAAGTATATGGTTTTCAAGAATGTAGTATATTGCTTTCTCT